>CM038681.1:605198881-605391817 GCA_021605205.1 Aegilops longissima
AAGCGGGTCATAAGGCTTGTTAGGGCTGCCATTGTCCTTGGCTTTTCTTGGCGAGGTGTCTGGCGAGCCACTCATCGCGGATCTTTGTGTTTGAATGCCGCTAAGGCTTCGGCATCCGGACAATCGACAATTTGATTCTTCTTAGTGAGGAATCTGTTCCAAAGCTTGCGGGCGGACTCTCCGGACTGTTGGATTATGTGACTTAAATCGTCAGCATCCGGAGGCCGGACATAAGTCCCTTGAAAATTTGCCCTGAAAGCGTCCTCGAGTTCCTCCCAACTCCTAATTGAATTTTCGGGGAGGCTTTTCAACCAGTGTCTAGCTGGTCCCTTTAGTTTGAGGGGAAGGTATTTGATGGCGTGGAGATCATCCCCACGAGCCATATGTGTATGCAGGATAAAGTCCTCAATCCAGACCCCCGGGTCTGTCGTTCCGTCGTATGCCTCTATGTTCACAGGTTTAAAGCCCAGTGGGAATTCGTGATCCAGTACCTCTTTAGTGAAGCACAGGGGGTGAGCAGCCCCTCTGTATCTGGACGTGTTGTGGCATGCCGTCGACTGTTGTTGTGTCCGGTGTTTATCCTGAACTGGTATTTGATTGGCATAATCGTTCTGATGACTACAGTCCCTCGCCGGGGTGTGTCCTTTAGATCCGTAGATGGACCTAGTTGCGCCAGCTTTCTTATCCAGGTGCTCACGTAGGTCGTGCGCGGCGTCTGTAGCTGCTTTGTTGCGGTTATGGAGGTTACTCTTTAGTGGAACGACCTCATCGTCGAATTCTGGAAGTAGCTTACGTTTTGGGTAGCTCTTTATATGGCAATCGTCGCCATATCTTTCTTCAGTGTCTAGCACTTTGTTCCGTCTGCGGTTAGGCATTTCCTGTGCGGCTTTAAGCCGTTGCTTCTGCTTCTTCAGACTTCTAGCTGTCGCCATAAGCTTCCTGTGGAGGTTTTCTCGTTCCACGCGTTCTTCCGGGATGATGAATGCATCATCGTTCGGACTGTCTTCTTGTCCTGGGCCGGTTTGACGAACTCGTCCCTCTGGATCATTGTCTTCGGGTGTCTGCTCCGAACTGTGTTCGGCGTGACCTGGTTCGTCCTGCTCCATCGCTGGCTCCGTATGGTCGTTGTTGCCTTCGGGGTTGACCGGAGTATCGAAACTTCTGGTGCTCTTGCTGATATTTTTACTGTTGCTAGACTTGGAACGGCGTCTGCACCATCGCTTTGGCTTTTGCCCGGGGGTTTTATCTTCCGGATTGTCACCGTCGTCCTCCTTGGGCGTATCCACCATGTATATGTCATGTGACGAGGCGGAAGTCTGGTACGCCATAGATTCTGAATCTTCTCCTACGTCGTCGTTCATACCGTCGATGCCTTCGGAGTCGAAGTCAAGCACGTTGGTTAAATCTTCAACCGTGGCTATGTAGTGGGTAACGAATTTCTTCATCGCCTGCTTCCCACTCGAGCCGGACATAGTTCGGCCCGGAATTTTCTGTCAAAGAGAGAGTTTTTAATGAATTCAGCATGTCGCCAAAGGCGAGTCTTTGGAAGATACTAACGGCGGTGAATTCCGCTATCGAGCCCACCTCGCACGGCCGCTCGGAGGCAGCGGATGGAACACTGCAACGGATATGAATCCGGGGGTCCGGAGTCACAGGCTTTCCCAAAAGTGGGGCCTGTGTTCGGCTCCATCGCCGATGAGGGTACGGCCTGCGGGGCGGGGTCCAGCCCTCCGTCCTTAGGCAACGCAACCTGCCCCGGATTATGATCCGGGGTTTCTGCCGGGGCGATATCCCACGCATCGTCTGACAGCAGGTCTAAGCCGTGCTCATCATGAATGTTCGGTGCTCCTGGCGCTCTCTGCTCCCGACGGCCAAGCGAATTGGTCCGCAGTGCGAAGCCGCCGAACACGAAGATTTGCCCAGGGAGGAAAGTCTCACCCTGGACAGCGTCGTTGATGATGATTGAAGGGGCCATCGAGCCTTGCAGCGACGTCACAGAGGAACTCTCAATGAAAGCACCAATGTCGGTGTCAAAACCGGCGAATCTTGGGTAGGGGGTCCCGATCTGTGCGTCAAGGCTGATGGTAACAGGAAGCAAGGGACAAAGATGTTTACCCAGGTTCGGGCCCTCTCGATGGAGGTAAAACCCTACTTCCTGCTTGATTAATATTTATGATATGGGTAGTACAAGGGTAGATCTACCACGAGATCATAGAGGCTAAACCCTAAGAGCTAGCCTATGATGGTATGATTGTAATTGTGATCGGCCTTCTAAGGACCAACCTCTCCGGTTTATATAGACACCGGAGAGGTCTAGGAAAGGAAACACAATATCCAGATCGCCAAGCTTGCCTTCCACGCCAAGGAGAGTCCCATCCGGACACGGGTCGAAGTCTTGAGTCTTGTATCTTCACGCTTCAATAGTCCGGACGTTGTACATAGTCCGGTTGTTCGGATACCCCCTAATCCAGGACTCCCTCAATGAGCACTGACAACTAATGAAGTGTGTGAACATGAATGTAAAGTCGGTGAGAAATACATACTCCCCCAAGCTTAAGCTTTTGGCCTAAGTTGGTCTTGGCTGCTCTCCCCAGTGTACTGAGGGGTATAATCAGGGTACCACTGGCTGGCCATCTCCTCCAGATCCCACTGATAAGATGATGCACGATAAGGGTCCAGTGAAGGTTCTGACTCAGACTCTGGCTCTGGAGTGGATGCTTGGCCTCGATGAGCGTACAACGCTTCCGGCGTGACAAGATAATTAACTGCAGTCAAATCAAATAACAGAGGCGTAGGCAGGATAATAATCTCATTGTGTTTCTTATTAAATCTCAAGTTATACAGGAGCATCTTATCATCATTATGAACAATAAACTCATGTGCTACCATGCTCTTGTAATCTAAAATGTAAGGAGGCAATATTGTCTCATCTTTCTCATGGTGTCTAATAGGTATCTGAAAATGTTTAGCAAGACGTGCAACATAGATACCTCCAAAGATGGGGCCTTTTGTACGGTTCAGGCTTAGCCGTTTAGCAATAACGACACCCATACTAAAACTATTATCACTAAACAAGGCATGGAATAGAATAATAATATCAGGCACACTGAAGTTTCCACTATTTCCACGACCAATTAAGCATCGACTAGCAAATAAGGCAAAGTAGCGTAAAACAGGAAAGTGTATGCTAGAGATTCTCGCATCGGAACCCTTCTTTGGATCCCCTACAGTAATGGTGTTAACAAAGCCATCCACATATTTACGATGTGGTTCATCTAATATACCCTCAAAGAGTATTCTACATACCGCACAAAAATTACGTAAAGACATTTCCTTGAATTCATCATATAAATGAAATGATACTGAAGGCGGTGATTTCTTAGGATAGTAATAAAAGTTTTGCACGAAAGTATTGGTGAGTAAGAGATACTGATCGACCCGGTCGTGGAGAAAGTCGGTGAGGCCTGCATTTTCGATCAAAGAATAAAAGTCTTCATAAATTCTGGCTTCTTTCAAGAAATTATCACAGGGCCATTCACACGGCCGTACTTCCGCTATGCGAGGAAGATTATACTTGGCCTTGTCCTTCTATTTAGCTTGTTTTTCCTGGGAGCCTTGGCTAGAAGAGCCCCTCAAAAATCTCCTTAACATTTTTTGAAAATTTCTGAAATTTTAGTAACTTCAAAATAAAAGTGAATAAAACTAAACAAGATTGGTAGCAACTACTCCTACAAGTGCCTAGAGCCTATATCATGCATTAGAATTGTTTGGGACCTCATAAATTTGACATGCAAGCTCAAGAACAGGGTCACCTATGCAGCAAAAATTTGCAATGAATAAAGCATTAGAACAAAAAACTATTTGGATCAATGGAGGAGTCACATACCAAGCAACAATCTCCCAAAGCAGTTTTGTGAATGGGGCTTTGAGCAAGGAGATCGAAAATCGCAGCAAAATGAGCTAGAACTCGTGCTTGAGCTGGATGGGAATTTTTTTGGGAAGAAGATGGAGTGTGTGGGTGCAGGAATAAGTGGAGGGGGGCCACTGTGGGCCCACGAGACAGGGGGCGCGCCCAGGGGGTGTGGGCGCGCCCTCCACCCTCGTGGCCAAGTGCTTGCCCCTCCTGCAGTGTTTTCAGTGCCTAAAATCCTCAAATATTCCATAAAATCATACTAAATTTGCAGGGCATTTGGAGCACTTTTATTTTCAGGATATTTTTTATTGCATGGATAATTCAGAAAACAGACAGATAATACTATTTGTGCTTTATTTATTCTAAATAACAGAAAGTAAAAAGAGGGTACAGAAGGTTGTGCCTTCTAGTTTCATCCATCTCATGATCATCAAAATGAATCCACTAACAAGGTTGATCAAGTCTTGTTAACAAACTCATTCTGAATAACACGGAATCGGAGAAATTTCAAATAACACTAAGTTACCTCAACGGGGATATGCACATCCCCAACAATAAGAATATCATACTTTTTCTTGACAGTAGGAAGAGGAAATTGAAAACCTCCAATAATGATAGTTGGGACTTTTCCAATAGAATTGATGCTATGAACTTGAGGTTGTTTCCTCGGAAAGTGTACCGTATGCTCATTACCATCAACATGAAAAGTGACATTGACTTTGTTGAAACCAATAACAGCCCCTGCAGTATTTAAAAAGGGTCTACCAAGGATAATCGACATACTATCGTCCTCAGGAATATCAAGAATAACAAAGTCCGTTAAGATAGTGACATTTGCAACCACAACAGGCACATCCTCACAAATACCGGCAGGTATGGCAGTTGATTTATCGGCCATTTGCAAAGATATTTCAGTAGGTGTCAACTTATTCAATTCAAGTCTACGATATAAAGAGAGAGGCATGCCACTAACACCGGCTCCAAGATCACATAAAGCAGTTTTAACATAGTTTCTTTTAATGGAGCATGGTATGGTTGGTACCCCTGGATCTCCAAGTTTCTTTGGTATTCCACCCTTAAAAGTATAATTAGCAAGCATGGTGGAAATTTCAGCTTCCGGTATCTTTCTTTTATTTGTAATGATATCCTTCATATACTTAGCATAAGGATTTACTTTAAGCATACCAGTTAAGCGCATACGTAAGAAGATAGGTCTAATCATTTCAGCAAAGCGCTCAAAATCCTCATCATCCTTTGTCTTGGGTGGTTTAGGAGGAAAGGGCATGGGTCTCTGAACCCATGGTTCTCTTTCCCTACCGTGCTTCCTAGCAACAAAATCTCTCTTATCATAACGTCGATTCTTTGATTGTGGGTTATCAAGATCAATAGAAGGTTCAATCTCTACTTCATTGTTTTTGCTAGGTTGAGCATCAACATGAACATTATCATTAACATTATCACTAGGTTCATGTTCATCACCCAATTGTGTTTCAGCATCTGTAATAGAAATATCATTGGGGTTCTCAGGTGTGTCTATAACAGGTTCACTAGAAGCATGCAAAGTCCTATCATTTTTCTTTTTCTTCTTTTTAGAAGAACTATGTGCCTCTAAATTATTTCTTTGAGAATCCTGCTCGATTCTCTTAGGGTGGCTTTCAGGATACAAAGGTTCCTGAGTCATTCTACCAGTTTTAGTAGCCACTCTAACAGAAAAATCATATTTATTATTTAATTCATCAAGCAAATCATTTTGAGCTTTAAGTACTTGCTCAGCTTGAGTGGTAACCATAGAAGCATATTTGCTAATGAGTTTAAGTTCACCTTTAACTCTAGCCATATAATCACTCAAGCGTCCTATCTCGGAAGCATTATTCTTTAATTCTCTACCAATATAAGCTATAAAACTTTCTTGTCTAGCCATAAAGTCATCAAATTCATCTAAGCATGGGCTATGAAATTTAGTAGACGGAATTTCAACTTTATCATATCTATAGAGAGTATTTACCTTTACTACTTGTGTCGGGTTATCAAGACAATGTGGTTCCTCAACAGGCGGTATATTAAGACCATGTATTTCTTCAATAGGTGGTAAATTCTTAACATCTTCAGCTTTAATACCTTTTTCTTCCATTGATTTCTTTGCCTCTTGCATATCTTCAGGACTGAGAAATAGAACGCCCCTCTTCTTCAGAGTTGGTTTAGTAATAGGATCAGGAGTTGGCTCAATTGGCTCAGGAATTTCCTCAGGAATTGGCTCAGGGAGAGTCCAATTATTTTCATTAGTCAACATATTGTTCAATAATAATTCAGCTTGGTCGACTGTTCTTTCCCTGAAAACACAACCAGCACAACTATCCAAGTAATCCTTGGAAGCATCGGTTAGTCCATTATAAAAGATATCAAGTATTTCATTTTTCTTAAGAGGATGATCAGGCAAAGCATTAAGTAATCGGAGAAGCCTCCCCCAAGCTTGTGGGAGACTCTCTTCTTTGATTTGCACAAAATTATATATTCCCCGCAAGACAGCTTGTTTCTTATGAGCAGGGAAATATTTAGTAGAGAAGTAATAAATCATATCCTGGGGACTACGCACACAACCAGGATCAAGAGAATTAAACCAAGTCTTAGCATCACCCTTTAATGAGAACGGAAATATCTTAAGGATATAATAATAGCGATACTTCTCATCATTAGTAAACAGGGTGGCTATATCATTCAACTTGGTAAGATGTGCCACAACAGTTTCACATTCAAGGCCATAAAAAGGATCATATTCAACCAAAGTAATAATCTCAGGATCAATAGAGAATTCATAATCCTTATCAGTAACACAGATAGGTGAAGTAGCAAAAGCAGGGTCAGGTTTCATTCTAGCATTAAGAGATTGCTGCTTCCATTTAGCTAATAACTTTTTAAGATCATATCTATCTTTGCAAGCAAAGATAGATTTAGCAGCTTCCTCATTCATAACATAACCCTCAAGAACAACAGGTAATTCATAATCAGGGGGAGAACTTTCATCATCACTATCATAAATAATAGCATCTTCAATAATTTCATTCTCTCTAACCCTAACAAGTTGTTCATCAAGAAATTCACCTAATGGCACAGTAGTATCACGCATAGAAGTACGTTCATCATAAGTATCATGCATAGCAGAAGTGGCATCATCAATAACATGCGACATATCAGAATTCATAGCAGCAGCAGGTTTAGGTGTCGCAAGCTTACTAATAACGGAAGGAGAATCTAGTGCAGAGCTAGATGGCAGTTCTTTACCTCCCCTCGTAGTTGAGGGCAAAATCTTGGTTCTTTCGTCTTTCAAGTTCCTCATAGTGATCAACAGATATAAATCCCAAGTGACTCAAAGAATAGAGCTATGCTCCCCGGCAATGGCGCCAGAAATTAGTCTTGATAACCCACAAGTGTAGGGGATCGCAACAGCTTTCGAGGGTAGAGTATTCAACCCAAATTTATTGATTCGACACAAGGGGAGCCAAAGAATATTCTTAAGTATTAGCAGTTGAGTTGTCAATTCAACCACACCTGGATAAATTAGTATCTGCAGCAAAATATTTAGTAGCAAAGTAGTATGATAATAAAAGTAACATTGAAAAAAAGTAAAGATAATAGTTTTGTAGTAGATGTAACAGTAGCAACGGAAAAGTAAATAAGTGAAGCACAATATGTGTAAAGCTCGTAGGCATTGGATCAGTGATGGATAATTATGTCGGATGCGATTCCTCATGAAATAGCTATAACATAGGGTGACACAGAACTAGCTCCAGTTCATCAATGTAATGTAGGCATGTATTCCGAATATAGTCATACGTGCTTATGGAAAAGAACTTGCATGACATCTTTTGTCCTACCCTCCCGTGACAGCGGGGTCCTAGTGGAAACTAAGGGATATTAAGGCCTCCTTTTAATAGAGAACCGGAACAAAGCATTAGCACATAGTGAATACATGAACTCCTCAAACTACGGTCATCACCGAGAAGTATCCCGATTATTGTCACTTCGGGGTTGTCGGATCATAACACATAATAGGTGACTATAGACTTGCAAGATAGGATCAAGAACTCACATATATTCATGAAAACATAATAGATTCAGATCTGAAATCATGGCACTCGGGCCCTAGTGACAAGCATTAAGCATAGCAAAGTCATAGCAACATCAATCTCAGAACATAGTGGATACTAGGGATCAAACCCTAAAAAAACTAGCTTGATTACATGGTAAATCTCATCCAACCATCACCGTCCAGCAAGCCTACGATGGAATTACTCACGCACAACGGTGAGCATCATGAAATTGGTGATGGAGGATGGTTGTTGATGACGACGGCAACGAATCCCCCTCTCCGGAGCCCTGAACGGACTCCAGATCAGCCCTCCCGAGAGAGATTAGGGCTTGGCGACAGCTCCGTATCGTAAAACGCGATGAAACTTTCTCTCTAATTTTTTTCTTCGCGAAACGGAATATATAGAGTTGGAGTTGAGGTCGGTGGAGAGTCAGGGGGCCCACGAGACAGGGGCGCGCCGAGGAGGCGCGCCCCACCCTCGTGGACAGGGTGTGGGCCCCGGCCTTGATTCTTCGCCAATATTTTATATTTTTCAAAACTTATCTCCGTGGATTTTCAGGTCATTCCGAGAACTTTTGTTTTCTGCACAATAAACAACATCATGGCAGTTCTGCTGAAAACAGCGCCAGTCCGGGTTAGTTTCATTCAAACCATGCAAGTTAGAGTCTAAAACAAGGGCAAAAGTGTTTGGAAAAGTAGATACGTTGGAGACGTATCAATTCCCGAACCCACAGGGTCGCACGCTTAACTTTCGTTGACGCTAGAGTAGTATTGGGATATTTGATGAGTGGTAACCAAATGTTGTTCGGAGTCTCAGATGAGATCTCGGACGTCACGAGGAGTCTCAGAATGGTCGAGAGGTAAAGATTTATATATAGGAAGTCATATTTTGGGTTCCGGAAAAAGGTGCAGTTTTTTCGGTATTGTACCGGGAAGCTTCTAGAAGGTTCCGAAGGATTCCGGAGGGGTCCGAAAGTCCACAAGTGGGTTCACCATGACCCAAGGGCTAGCATGGGCTGCGGGAGGTGCCCTAGCCTTATTGGGCTAGGCGCACCAAGTCCTCAAAAGCCCATGTGGCTAGGGAAAGGGAAAAAAAGGGAAGGAGTCCTAGTAGAATAGGATTGGACTTGGATTCCAAGTCCTCCTCCCCCTTGGTTGCGCCTTGGACTTTGGAGGGGCTGTTGACACGCCCCTCCACCTATATATAGAAGGGAGGGGAACCCCAAGAGGACACACAAAGCCCTTGGCGCCCCTCTCTCTCCCGTTACTCCATAGTTCCACCGCCTTGTCCCGGCAACGCTTAGCAAAGCATTGTCGGTGCTCCACCACCACCATCACCACCATGCCGTCGTGTTGGTTGTCATCCCATCTACTTCTCCTCTCCCGCTTGCTGGATTGAGAAGGAGGAGACATCATCGAGCCGCACGTGTGCTAAACTCGGAGGTGCCGTCCGGTACTAGATCGGTTGGATTGTGATCGGAGCTAGAAGAAGTTCGACTGCATCAATCGCGTTGTCAAACACTTTCGCTTTTGATCTACGAGGGTACGTAGACACACTCTCCCCCTCTCGCTGCTATGCATCTCCTAGATAGATCTTGCGTGAGCGTAGCATTTTTTTTTTTTGAAATTGCATGCTACGTTCCCCAACAACATGTACAAGTGCAGATCAGGGAAGGGGAAGAAGTTGGAGCTTGCTAAAAAGGATGAAAGTTGTCCTATGGTGTTATTTGACAGCCCTGCAATGAGCACAAGAAGCAAAAAAAAAATTAACCCAGCCAGCCCCGTAATGAGCACGAGAAGCAAAAGAAGACTTAGCTTGTGAACTAAATTAAATTTCTTTCAGTTAGAGTCACTTTTGTTGCTGCTCATGTCATGCTGTGTGGACTTGGACTCATCTATGTGAACCTTAGGTTACTTTTGTGCAGTTCATATCATGTATGTATGGACTTGGACTATGTACGCGAACCTGAACATGATGACAATCCTTTTGTGTTGCTCATATAATGTAGAGTATAATGTATGTGTGGGATTGGACTCATATATGTGATCATGTATATGTTAGATGTGATATATGACACGTGCCTAGATAAGAACGCAAGAGAAACAAAATTAAGGGACGTAGTGGTAGGCAAAACGCGAAGGAACACCTCCGGCAGGAAAATGTCAAAAGAGAACCTAGTCAAATCACCATCCAGTGTACATGCAAAATCAACATGCAGCGCACATGCACTCTATAAATCTCTAGCAGTTCTAGGACTTGTTACCCTGATATTTATGGACTTATAACAAAACAAATATAAACACATACATATACCCACAATTCATCTAAGTAACACATATTAATTTATAATAGCATGTGATTTATTTTTTGATTTTCTCTAGAAGAAAATCAATTTAAAGAAGAGATAATATATTTGAAAAAGATAACCTAACATCAATTTTATTTAATTGTCAAATAATGTCTTCCCAACATAAGTTAAAAGTTAATATATTGAATCTTTATATTTCATTGAACAATTTTACAATTAATTTATGTAATAGAATAAAATGTTGTACTAGACAAGATAGCAGGTCGAGGTTGAGTTATAAATAAGTAAAAAAATAAAAAAAATCAAGAAATTAGCTTGATCGCCTAGCGTCTGCTGACATCCTCGCTTGCCGATGTGGAAAAGACAAGGGGACCTGGGCGGGCTCCAACCGCACGTGCTCACCATTGCCGCTGGAGAGGTATGTTGCTCGACTCTCTCTTCATGTAGAGTTAGAACTGAAACAAGAAGCTCTGTATGACTATGCCCTGCTGAAACTCTGAACTCAAACAAGCCACATATGTTTCATTTCGATGATGCAAAGGTTCACTTTCGCCGCCCCTCAATAGAACTTCTGTGCAGATAGCTTTTCTTAATTTCGTATGGCCCTCAACAGAGAAGAAATTCGTGTTAAAGAGCCTTGGAATGTGCAAGCGTCCACAGAAACTACTCCCACCGTTCACAACTATAAAATGTTCTAACTTTTTCTTCTGAATCGGATGTATATAGACTTGTTTAGTGTGTTTGTTCACTCATTTCAATCTATATGTAGTCCATATTGAAATATCCAAAACATCTTATTTTTGTGAACGGAGGGAGTATGTGCAGAGTGTTGTGTGTGGCATTATGAGTTGTTCATTGCTCTAGTTGCAGCTTAGCTGGACTTTTATTGTCAAAGCAATAATATAACCTGTATCCTTCAAAAAAGGGCTAACCTTTATAAGTTTATTATTGCTTTGACGTAAAATTGCAAATGAGGCCAATGCTTACTGTTTAACCTATTGATGCAAATGAACCTATTAGCTGAACCAAACACTGATTACAAATGGGATGGGATGAAGTCAGTACCCAATTTCAGCAGAAGTGAATCTTTATTTTAATTTGACAC
Organism: Aegilops longissima; assembly: GCA_021605205.1. Classification (NCBI taxonomy): domain Eukaryota; kingdom Viridiplantae; phylum Streptophyta; class Magnoliopsida; order Poales; family Poaceae; genus Aegilops; species Aegilops longissima. Next base: position 605,210,296 of record CM038681.1, read on the forward strand.
AAGTTGTACAGTCATATCTCTAGAAGGAAAGAGAAGATAAAGGTCAATAAGGCCAAAAACCGGAAGAAAATCCAAAAAACACCAAAAAAGAACCTAGCATAAACGTTCTAAACGGGAAAAGAAAACGGAACGAACGATCTTTTGCGTGATGGCCATGATGAACAAGCGAACGTATGGAAACTGTATGAGCCTTCCTTGCTGCTTGATAGGCTCTTTCATGTCCTTTGCGACTGTTCATTGAGAACCCTTTTCCTCCACTCCAAAGAAAAATGAGAACCCCTTTTCCATTTTCTTCACCGTTTGACGACAATTTTTTTCCGCATGTCATGTCCTATCTTGAGAAGGTTTGCTGGCCGACGCCATGTACATCCGTTCCACCCACGTGATGAACAAACATACATGCTACAACGGCCGGTATCAATTACATTCAGTAACAAATCATGGTGAACCAGCGACCGCTGTTATCTTGGAGAAGATGACCCCAAATGTGGCATCGGCGGTATTTTATTCTCTTCTTGCTTCAAAAGGACTTGAGCGACATGCCGGCACAGTATATTTGAGCATGGCACGCTGTCACGACGAGGAAACACCACGCGGGACGACGCGCACGGCCCACCCAACGATTCCCGCGGAATTACGCAGCACGAATCGTACTGCCCTCCGGTACGCCATGCGTTTCGTAGAGGAATCAGGACCAGCAGCGGCAACAGTTCCAGAACGAGGACCGCGCGCCGGAGCAAGGTACAATGCCATTGCCATGCCACATGCGGCCAGGGCGGGGCGCGCGCCGGACCTTGTACGCTCCGCCTACCCGAGCCGTGTGGGTTGAGTCCAAGCCTGGGAGGCAAAAGCACCAATGACGCTGCCGGCCGGCCGCGGCCTGGCTCAGGCTGGCGCGGGCAAAGCCAAAGCGGCAGCCTGAGCGCCACCCCACGCGTGCCACCGCGGCTCGCACGTGCCGGTGCCGTCTTTCGCTTTCAGCGGCGGCAGGGCTACCATGAGGTCCCCTGACAAGTGGTTTCTGGGGGACGCTCTGGAGGGCCCTGCTTGGCATTGAACGTAACGTGTCGGTGGACGGTTGGCGAGAGGAGCGTGATAAATGAGAGCATCTCAAGCCGTTCGACCCCCAGGTGCTGAAAAAGAGCGGTTTGGAGGCGAACCGGCGTTAGATTGGCCCTGGGATTCGGTTCGCTTCCAGTCAAAGGCCCACAGTTGGCGCGGGTTCGGCGAAGTTCGTTTCAATTTTTTTACAAACTCGGCGACTTTTGCAGAAACTCGATCAAATGTCGTCGAAATTTGTACAAAAACTTTAAAACATGCAAGAACTACGGCTAAATAACTTAAAAAACAAACTAATAAGCCTAGCAGCCGCCGCCGCCGCCGTCTACATGCCAAGAAGCCTGTAGAAGCGGGTGTAGTCGCCGCCGTTGCGTCGTCGTCGTTGTCGTCGCGCGCCTCACCTGTGGCGTCCCTGCTGCAGCCCTGGCCGGGGTCGCCGACACGTGGTGGGCGCTTATTGCCGACCTCGCCCTCGTCGTCGTTGTCGATGGCGATAACGCCCCCCTCCTCGGCGCGTCTGAACTGGGTCTCGAGAACGCCCGGCGGCGGCGTACACCTTCGCAGACGTGGTCCTCGCCGCCCATTTGAGGCGGACTCGTCGTCGGGAAACCATGCGGCGTGCTCGGCTTCACGGGAGCAATCTCGGCTCGGGCTTGGCCGGACGGCGCGAGGCGCCTCGTCGGTGCCGTTGCGGCGAGGCTCGTTGATGGCGAGGGCGCCGCTGCGCGCGCGACGTCCGGCGGTGTCCCCTCGGCTCGGGCTTGGCGGGCGAGGGCGGCGAGCCGGAGCAGCGGCGACGAGGCGACCCAGCTCTTGATGCCCGCCACTCGCGCCGTCGCCGGAGTTGAGGCGGCGCGAGGATGATCTGCGTTAGCGAGGCGTCTGCTCCTCGCGGCGGCGCTTCAATCTGGCGTCCATAGCGTTTATTTGTCGGCGCGTACCTCGGCTCGTTCCTGCTCCTCCGTCGGCGAGCGGACGCGGCGATCTCCGCCCGGCCGTGCCGCCCCTTCGTCTGCGGCGACATTAAAGCGCTTAAGACGCTCGATCTCCACGCCCTCGGCACGCGCATGTCGGGGGGCGCCGGGTGCTCGGCCTCGTACAGAAGGCGCGCCTCCGGCTCCTGGAGGTGTCGGCGGCCGAAGCCGTTCGCCGTTGCGCCGTCGCCGGGAAATCTCTCGGGCATGCTTTTGCTCGTCGGCGGGGAGGGGAGTGGTGGGGAGCTCGCCGGCGGGGAGAAGGCTTTTGCGGAAGGGAGAGGGGGAGGCTGTGGCGCTCACCGACGGGGAGGGGGCGCCTTTTATAGCTGAAGTGGGGCGGCGGCGAGGAGGCATGTAGGAGGACGCGTGGCGGGAGCGGGCGGGACACGCGTCGGCGGTGTCTTCACTGCGCCGCCCGTGAGGCATCAATGGAGGCTGACCGACGCGGCAGCGCGGCAACCTTCGCATTGATTCCCGCGGGAACCGAGGCGATGAGGGCGCCGAAGCGGCCGTCTCGCTGACTCGGTGGCCCGCGGCTGTTTCGTACCAAAACACTTGCCCCAGCGCGTCGGGTTCGGCCTGGATCCGCCCACGCTGATTTCGGCCCAAGCTGGCGAAAAATGGGTTCCTGAAGGTGCGACCGTGCCTTTTTTGGCGCCAGCGTGAAAAAATCGTCTGGGAAGACCGTGTTAGGGGCGCGGGTGAAGATGCTACGAGGAATGGGGGCTGGGCTGCTTGTTCTGGCTGCTACCAACCGTGCGCTTGGCGCCACCGGCACCGGAATACGACGTAGTACTGTAGTTGCGTTGCGTTGCATGGATGGATTGCATGAGCAGCGGCCACCCACCCAACCCTTTCCACATGACAAGCTGCCGCCGAATTTTTGTAATGCCAATGGAGGAGGACTCCAACCGTTAGGTGCGCTTGATCATTTTACCTAGCGCGGCACAAAACACGCGGGGCCTCCAGTCCACCCTTCTGGTTCCTAGTAGTACTACTAGTAGTACCGCGGATTGGCTTGCATAGGGTCCGTCCGATGCATGAGCTCATGAAGCGACGAAAGGCGAATGATTGTCGCCAGGAAAGGGTGTGAAGACTCATGCCGCATGGGTCTAACTCAATTCAATCTTATACTTTAAACGGAAGGCGTTGCAACATAAATCGCGGCTACCTGTGAGTCATGAGACGCTTCGGTCGAGGATGCTTCTACTACCGTTCTTCCATGTGTACCCCATGACGACTTGCCAAAAACGACAGGCCGGTCTCTTTACGAAGTGGACGGTATCGGTGTCACTAGCAAAAGCAGTGACATGCACATGCACCTCTTGGGTAATGATTCTCACAAACCCTAGACTAGACTTAGGCCAACTCCACCGCGCGACCCTATCCTGTCCGTCCCGTCCGTTTGGGGTAAAAGGAATGACGAGGGCCTAACGCTGTGGTATAAGCGGACTTTGTCCGTTTGTATCCTTTCGACCCATCCATGGCCCAAGTTTGCACCGCTTTTGGGGTGAAACGGATACCAGCAGACCTTGGGTCGTCTGCGTGTCCTCCCCTCAGCCCGCCCGTCGGTGGCACAGGGGCGGGCCTTTTTCTATCCGCCCTCCCTCCCTCGGCCGCATCCACTCCACTCTTCCTCTTTTCCCTCGCGCCGCCGCCCGCCGCTGCCATTGCAGCCGTGCAATTCGGACGCTGGCGCTTGCCCGACCTCTTCCTCTCGCCGCCCATGAGCTACCCAAGCACGGCCACCTTGTTTGCGCGCCCGCCGGCGGTTTAGGCGGATCCGGTCGGTCTTGAGCTCGCCCATTGCGGGAGGCGGGCAGCGCCATGGGCTGGCGGGAACCTCGCCCGAAGGCCTGGCGAGGCCGCAAGGCCACATCTTGACGATGGCTCGTCCTCTAGCTGCTCGGATCTGCACCGTCGGTGGCCCACCGAATCTGTGAATGGCGGCCGGCGGGCTCGGTGCTTGCCAAAAGCTCGTCGGCGCACCGTTGCCCCTCATCAAGTCGACCACTGCCCCAAGGGTGGTCGTGCGCCCGCGATGTCTCTAGCGTCGGAGCATCTGGATGGGTGTTCATCAAGTGCTTAAGCGATGGGGTATGTGCTCTTTTAGCCGGTTTGTGCTTTCGATTAGACTAGTGGTGCTAACTTTAAGTTTTATTGTGTAGAACGGATGCAAGTTTTGGTATTGGGAAGAAGAGTACATCGATATGTTGATAGGCGAAATGTATTGCATGTTCGTGCACTTTTAGCTAGCCTAGAGGCTTTAGATGAGACAAGTGCACTTGTTGCTAGATTAGAGGCTAGGCACGATACTACGTCTTGAAGAAGAAATAAGGCACGATACTACGTGTGAGGAAGCAACGTCGACTTACGGCTTGAAGAAGAAAGGAGGGTGCAACGTCGTGCCTCCTCCACGATCAACAATGAGTGCATCGAGAAGGCGCTAACCCAACTCAAGGGAGTAGTTATGGAAGTTGGGTATCTTCTCAAATGTATTCTTGTGGTTCTTGTTTTCTTTGGCCTTGCTTTACTAGTCAAAATGTAATGATGTATTATCATGTACCAAAAATGAATGATAAAAAAAAGTTAAAGACTTGTAAAGAAATATACGCGGACAGGATGGGGCAAATGGATGCGGCCTTGTGGGCGCATAACCACGCATCCCGGGACAGGCCAGAACCGACCTAAATCCCTACCCAAACGGACAGAAACCGGACAAAACGGACGTCCATTTGGGGTCACGCGGTGGAGTTGGCCTTAGGAGCGGACTGTGCATAAGAGCAACTTCAATGGGGCGATCCATTTTGTTCGTTTGAATTATCCGAACACAAAACTCAACCCAACAAGGCGACCCAAACGGACACAGCGTCCGCCTGCTGTCCGTTTGGTATCCGCTCGGACCTATTTTGGGCTCATATGTGGGAAAATTTGAGTCAAAAACGGACACAAAGCAGATGTTCTTTGTGCCCTCTTCGCCCCCTCTGTCCGGCTGCATGTGGCTCTTGGCCCACTTGCCATCCACCGATCTGTCTCATCCCATCTCTCTCCTCCTTTTCCTCTTTGACGACGACGCAACAGCCCACCAGCGAATCGGCCATGGCCTCCACCTCCAAGCAGCAGAGCATGTACCCGGAGGTACCCCAGTCCCACCCCGACCACAACACCGCCTTCCAGTACAATCCCGCCGCCGCCAGCAGCACCGACGCCAGCGAGTCGCTATACCCCGCCATGAACCCCCACGAGATGGCGGAGAACCTCTTCCCGGCCGACGCGGCCGAGGACGCCGCCCGCCCGCCCACGATGGAGAGACCCTTGTCGAAGTGCGGGCGCGCAGCTCCACCTCGTCGACCCGACCGCAGCCTCGACCTCGGCGCCGCACGCTCTCCATCGTGCGCCTCCGCCCGAAGCGACCACTGCGTCGCCGTCCTCGCGCGCCTCGCCTGACAAGTCCAACCAGCGGCGCGGGTTTTTCAACTTCCACGATGGCGGCCGATCCAATGGCGCGCGGAGCCCGTCACGATGGCCGTTCGTCGGCGACATCGCCATCGTCAAGCTTGACGCCGACCACTACTTCTTCTCGCTCCACGTCCCGCACAACGACCACCCTGACGACAAGGAAGACGCCAAGACGGAGAAGGACGCGGACCGGGAGGCGGCGCTGAGCTACGGGCTCGCGCTTGCTCTAGCCTCTGCCGGGCGACTCGGCGTCGGCGGGCGGCTGCTTGTCGACGGAGTCCGCCCGCGGCGAGTCCATGCCCGTGCTGCAGTCCGACATCAGCGGCGCCTCGCATAGGTATCCATGCCCGGCCAGCCCCAGCGGAATCGGATACGGACGGCCGACACCGGCGACGTTCCTAGCTACAAGCTCTCTGCCTACTACGTGTACGACGGAATGTCCTGACGGACACCGTTCTCCGTTGGACGCATCGGCTGACCCAATTGAGAAAACAGACACGGACGAGCAGACGGGCGATCCAAACGGACAAAATCGTCTGTTTGGGTCTCCCCGTTGGAGTTGTTCTAAGTCGCCTGAAAAACGACTTGGTCTAAGTTGATTACAGGAGTACATTTTTAAATGCGATAACTATTGCTTAACTTCGAGGACTAGCAGTGCTATTTCGTCGATTTAATGTATTTGACCTCCGTGCCTCTGCCCATGTGGGGTGCGGTGCAGCCAGTCGATCGCCCGCCTGCAGGCGACCGTGCTTGCGCCGCGGCCCGCACCGGCGCTTGTACGTCACACGGAAGAATCCGGTACCGTCTGACCCAGCCAGCCATCACGCTTCTCCCGGCCGTCTAGTCATCCTCTCAAAACAAGACTCGTCGGTGCATCTGTATGACGGCAGGGTCAAAATTGACCAGTACATCTCTGTACACGTAACCCCTCCATGATCTCAGGTCGCCGCCCAATGAACGGGTGCTTGTTCTACTCTCTCTGTTACTAAATACTCCTTCCTTCCCAAAATATAAGGCGCCAATTGACTTTTTGGTCTTCGTTGCAGAATTTTGACTATTGATTTTCATATATTGTATGTCTATAAAATAAGTATTCAGACTTATGAAATAAAATAGTTTTACAAGACAAGTACGATGATGTCATCTATACATGTTTAATCCATATACTTTGATATATATTAGTGGTTAAAGCCATGCATCAAAAACCATGCAAAGTCAATCGCGCCTTATATTTTGGGAAGGAGGGAGTATTTGTTTTTCTAGAGATTTCAAATGCTCACTACATACTGATATATATAGACATATTTTAGAGTGTAGATTCACTCATTTTGCTCTGTATGTAGTCACCATTTAAAACTTCTAGAAAGACAAATATTTAGGAACGGAGGGAGTAGTTAATTGCGTGGCCACACCACGGCTGTGGAAAAGGCCCTGGTGGCGTGTGTGACCGGGTGGGCAAGCAGGTACCTGAGCCAAAAACGTCGAGGAAGGCGTCACGGTCACATTGTGTCATCGTTCATACAAAATCATTTAGTTTCCATTCTTCGGATACACAGGTGATTTGTCCATTTGTCACTTTGTAGTTCAAATTTTAGTATATGCGAGGTTGTGACTACAAATCGTGTGATGTGAGCAGCAAACAGAATAAGCAAAAACAGTCGAACAAAAAAAGAGCCAACCTTGTTAATACAAATCTTTTTCCCCTGTTGTATTCGCATGGGGGGGGGGGGGGGGGGATCAGAAGATAGTATCTGGTGGCATGGTACATGATTGACAAAATTCCTTATATGACACTATTTTAAATGTTGGTTCCTTATTTAACACTGTAGTTTTTCTTCTTCCTTATCTAACATCATTGTATAAAAATATTCCTCAATCTAAAACAGGCAGGAAGTGATGTCAGTTTTTTTACCTGGACAAAGATGCCCCTGCCCATAAGCATGAGAAAACAGAACCCGAGCGACACTGCTGCCATATTGTTATTATGCATAGTTCATATTGTTATTTGCTCTAAAATTACTGCGGCCATACATGTACAAGTGCAGACCAGGGAAGGGGAAGAAGATAGAGCTTGCTAAAAAGGAGGAAAGTTGTCCTATGGTGTCATTTGACAGCCCCGCAATGAGCACAAAAAGAAAAAAAAAACTAACCCAACCAGCCCCGCAATGTGAACTAAATTTGATTTCTTTTAGTTAGAGTCACTTTTGTTGCTGCTCATGTCATGTTGTGTGGACTTGGACTCATCTTTGAACCTTAGGTTACTTTTGTGCAGTTCATATCATGTATGTATGGACTTCGACTATGTACGCAAACCTGGACGTGATGACAATCCTTTTGTGTTGCTCATATAATGTAGAGTATAATGAATATGTGGGATTGGACTCATATATGTGATCATGTATATGTTGGAAGTGATATATGACACGTGCCAAGATAAGAATGCAAGAGAAACAAAATCAAGGGACGTGCGGTAGGCAAAACGCGAAGGAACACCTCCGGCAGGAAAATGTCAAAAGAGAACCTAGTCAAATCACCATCCACCGTACATGCAGCGCACATGCACTCTATAAATCTCTAGCAGTTCCAGGACTTGTTACCCTGATATTTATGGACTTATAACAAAACAAATATAAACACATACATATACCCACAATTCATCTAAGTAACACATATTAATTTATAATAGCATGTGATTTAGTGTTTATATTTTCTCTAAAAGAAAATCAATTTAACCGAAAGAAGAGGTAATATATTTGAAAAAGATAACCTAACATCAATTTTATTTAATTGTCAAATAATGTCTTCCCAACATAAGTTAAAAGATAATATAATTGAATCTTTATATTTCATTGAACTGTTTTACTATTAGTTTATGTAATAGAATAAAACGTTGTACTAGACAAGATAGTAGGTCGAGGTTGAGTTATAAATAAGTAAAAAAATAAAATTCAAGAAAAATATATATTATTCTATTTTTAAGGTGTTCTCATGGATGGCCGTGCTTGGCAAAATCCTGACCGGGGACAATCTGGAGAAGCAAAACTAGCCTCACAACCCGATGTGTTGCCTCTGTAATGCCCAGTGAGAGACGCCCGCGCATCTCCTTGCTGGCTGCCCATTCACGATTAGCTTGTGGGAAAAGATTATGCAAAGGCGCAATCTGCCTTTGGCTCTCGTGCCGTCGCCAGGCTCTGAGAACATTTGGGACTGGTGGTACCAATCAAGACAGCAGGTGCCGGTGATCCACAAGGCAGCTTGGAGCTCACCTGTGCAGCTCACGTGGTGGACTGTGTGGAAGGAGAGGGACGCACGCATATTTGAGCAAAAGAACTCGAGAGAGGAGCAAGTGCTTGATCGGATCAAGAATGATCTCATCAATTGGACTTTGGCAGGCAAGCACAAGGTAGCACCGATGATTCATAGGCCATGGGAACCAGATTAATACACTTCATCGTCGGTAGGCTAGTCTTGGTGCTATCATCTATCGGTCGCTGGATACTAGCTTTGTATCCTAGGCATATCCAAATGCCCCTGTAATAACTCTATCCTAATTTCAATGAAATGCTGCATCATGCAGTCTTTTTGTCGAAAAAAAAATCTATTTTGTGCATGAAACATGCCATTACATAACACAAAATACTCCTATTGGTCTTCGATCATGCTGAAATTTCCGTAGCATTTAACATCGCCGCGATACTGGAAATTCATCCCGTGATTATGCAACTTCATTTGCAGAAGTCTGAATCTAGCAAGTACGTCTCGCCGTGTTTTCCCTTACCCGAAGAGGATCGTGGAAGGATTAAGCTACTGAACCCATGCAGCATTCCACATGGCACGATCTTCTTGAAGGAAATATGCCCTAAATGCAATAATAAAGTTGTTATTTATATTTCCTTATATCATTGATAAATGTTTATTATTCATGCTAAAATTGTATTAACCGGAAACTTAGTACATGTGTGAATACATAGAAAATACATAGTGTCCCTAGTATGCCTCTACTTGACTAGCTCGTTAATCAAAGATGGTTATGTTTCCTAACCATAGACATGTGTTGTCATTTGATGAACAGGATCACATTATTAGAGAATGATGTGATGGACAAGACCTACCCTTAGCTTAGCATTATGATCGTTACAGTTTTATTGCTATTGCTTTCTTCACGACTTATACATGTTCCTCTGACTATGAGATTATGCAACTCCCAAATACTGGAGGAACACCTTGTGTGCTATCAAACGTCACAACGTAACTGGGCAATTATAAAGATGCTCTACAGGTGTCTCCGGAGGTATTTGCTGGGTTGGCATAGATCAAGATAACGATTTGTCACTCCATGTATCGGAGAGGTATCTCTGGGCCCTCTCGGTAATGCTCATCACTATAAGCCTTGCACGCAATGTGACTAATGAGTTAGTTACGGGATGAAGCATTAAGGAACGAGTAAAGAGACTTGCCAGTAATGAGATTGAACTAGGTATGATGATACCGACGATTCTCGGGCAAGTAACATATCGATGACAAAGGGAACAACGTATGTTGTTGTGCAGTTTGACCGATAAAGATCTTCGTAGAATATGTAGGAGCCAATATGAGCATCCAGGTTCCGCTATTGGTTATTGATCGGAGATGTGTCTCGATCATGTGTACATAGTTCTCGAACCGGTAGGCTCCGCGCGCTTAACTTTCGATGACGATTTGTATTATGAGTTATGTGTTTTTGATGACCGAAGTTTGTTCGGAGTCCCGGATGAGATCACAGACATGACGAGGAGTCTCGAAATGGTCGATACATAAAGATTGATATATTGGACGAATGTATTTGTACACTAGAATGGTTTCAGGACATTTCGGATATTTATCGGGGAACCGAGGGGTTACCGGAACCCCCCGGGGAAGTTATGGGCCTTAATGGGCCATAAGGGAGTAGGAGAGGGGAGCCCGCAGGGTGTCGTGGTGCTAAGGCTGACAGTAGAAAGAGGGGTAGGTACGGAGAGGCAAGATCTCAGCTATGGTGAAGGTGTACACACGAGTTTTACGTGTTCAGGCCCTTCTCGGTGGAAGTAACAGCCCTATGTCTCGGTGCCCGGAGGCGGTCGATTGGATTATATGTGTGATGTTACAGGGGGTGCCAACCCTTGTGCCAGAGGATTGTGCCAGAGGAGGGGGGTGGCTTATATAGAGTACGCCAGGACCCCCATCGCCCTCCATTACAAGGGACTTAATGTACATAATGTGGGGGCGTTACTGATAACGCCAGCCTTAAGTGCTGTTAATGACCTTAAAGACTACGGAGTGAACGCCTGTCCGTTGTAATGCTGAGTGACTCCTGGTCTTCGGTAGGTCGAGTGATTCTCTGGATGGTCGAATGACAGTAGGTAGGAGGACTCCCGAGTGACATGATTGTCTAGTGGATTGCACTCGACATCTTCGATTGGGGGTCTCTTGCTGCCTCTTGGACTTCTTATCTTCTAGGGTAGTGACCTTGGGTAGGATGTATAGGCTAGGCCTATGACCCTACCCCAGGTATGTATCCTCATCAGTAGCCCCCGAATGGATTAAGGTTCGAGTGGAAAGTATGTTGAAGTTGAACTTGTTCTGAGCTTTGCACCTTCGCGAGCGTTTTCTACAAGATGGAAAACTCACGTTGGTACTTCAGCGTCGACTCAGCCACCTTGATCCATTCAGAGAGTTGTCGACTGAACTTGTGGCATCATGCGTCTAGTGTTGTATTATAGCGTAGGATCTTGGGCGCGATTGACTACTGTGTATCCCGGATTTCGCGGGATACGAAATTTCGGGGAAGCGCGCGGGACGGGGAGCGCCGAAGCGGGCGGAGCAGATAAACAGTGATGCCTCGATTTCCATGCCGCCTTTTTCGCCACGTATGTTGCGCGAGACTGTTGCGGGATTTGACAGGATTGCCTGGTCCCACGCGTCAGTCACTCGGAAGCAACCCTTTATAAGGCGACGGGGCCGAGGCGTCTGCACTGTGCACGCCCGTTCCTCCTCCTTCTTCCTCCGTTTCTCCTCCGCGCCTAGCTCTTCCGCTCTCAATGCTGCCGCTACGCCGCCATGGTGAAGGAGAATATGGCGGCGCTAGAGCGCGCAAAGAAGGCGACGGGGGCGGCGAAGGGCAAAAAGCAGAACCGCGGGTCGTCATCGCGCGTGGGGCTGCCACCAGGCTGGATCTAGGGCGATTGGATCCGGTCTTCGATTCGGTAGGAAGATCTGGACGAGCTGGCGGAGTCTGGACTGATCGCCAAGGGCGCGACAATGTTGTCGGAGGGGGAGATGGAGCCTCAGCCTCGACCGAGTGAGTGTGTACTGCTCGCCACCCACGTCGGCAGGGTTTTTTCGCTTCCTCCGCACCCCTTCTTCCGGGGATTCTTGAATTTCTTCGGTGCTCAACTCCACCATTTTTCTCCCAACACCATCACATATCTGGCCGCATTCGTGTCGATGTGCGAAAACTTCTTGGGGTGTCGACCGCACTGGGGTCTTTTCAAACATATCTTCACCATCCGCTCCCAGTCGGTCAAAAAAGCAAAGTCGAGTGACTCAAAGACCCATGTCATCCAGATGTGTGGGGGTTTAGGTATTCAGAAAAGGCATAGGAGTTCTTTCCTTGTTATGACTCTCCCTGAATCGGTTAGAGGTGGCGATCGACTGGTTCTCTTGCCGGGGCGCCGCTTCTCAGTCGGTCGACCGGCCTCCCCCACTTCACATTCGACCGCGTTCAGACCCCTTCTCCACTCAAAGTGACCGCTGCTGAGAACGTGGAGACGAAGATGTTGGTGGAGAAAGTGGTCCAACTTATCAACGAGGGTGTCACCGGCCTGGACCTGCTGGAAGTGTTCCTCAGTCAACGCATCCAGCCTCTCCAAGCTCGTGATCATCCTATGTGGTTGTACTCCGGACCTGAAGACACCGCTCAGGTCCACCCAGAGGAAGTGTCGTCCGAGACCGTGGCCATGTGGTTGAAGAGTATCACAGGCAATCAGGACAACCCCAGAGGATCCAGGCGAGTCATCCCTTTCAGAGACGACAATCCGCCCGACAAGTTATGCCCTTTTATTCCGACCGACTGGCGTATATGTTCCGACTGCACTTGATGTCGACTGACTTTTTGTCTTGTAGGTTTTTACCGAGATGTATTCGATGCCCAACGGCGAACAAGCTCTGGAGCAGGGCCAGGAGGCAGAGGCCAGCGCAGAAGAGAGTGGCGACACGGAGTCTTCGGATGAAGAGGAGGAGGAGGAGGAGGAGAGCGAGGAGTCGGACGACGAGGAAGAAGTCGACTTCGCCGCCCGCGTTCGGCGCCGATCAAGCGACAACCACGACCAGCGGTAGGCGCGGGAAGAACATGGCTCCGAGTACCCACACTCAGAAGCGCACTCGGACATCGACTCCGGAGCCGACGGAGAAGATCACCAAGCATCCCAAGGTTGCTCCTCCCAAGACTCGGAAGACTTTGCCGCGGATCAAGATGGACGTCCCAGTGGCTTCGGGGTGAGTATCACACTTGTGTTTATACAGACTGACTGAAATTTCTGTTCTGACCAATTGGATTATGCATCTTTCTAGTCCCACCTCTGCTACTACTGACATGGATATCGATAAGGCACCAGGAGACGAGGAGGCCACCTCTCGGGCTGGTAAGTCCGTTCGACCAAGTTTCATTTAGTCGAGTGGGTAGTCAATCGGCTGAATATTTGATATTTCTCCCTTTCTGTAGTTCCGCAAGAAATCGTTGTGCTCCCTGATGATGAACAAGAAGAAGCGCCTCTATAGGAGAGGAAGAAGAAGAGTGGAAGCTCAAGCAGGAGGAGGCTTGAAATTCAAGTCCCTCAGTCGACGCCGGCGCTTGAGGCGGTGGTCGAACGTTCCGGAGGGCCGGTTCGGACCAACGTCACATTCGCCAGCCCGCTGACGACTGATCGTCCGTCGGGATCGACTGCACAGATTCTCGCCGCTCCGGTGCAACTCCACACGTCCGAATCGGTAACTGCTTTGACTGCCTTGGAGCCATCACTCTTTTCCGCGTATCAGACCCCAGACGACTCGCCGAGCGCCGCTAGGGAAGCTCTTCGTCAGGTGAACCTTGTCGTGGAGCAGGTGCAGGTGATGCATGAAGCTAGTCAGGTGGCTTACAATGCCAGCACTACCCTTCAGACCAATGTTCAGGTCAGCAAAACTCCGACTGAACTTTTGAGTGTTGTTTTATATCTGATCACCCACTAGGGTGTTCTTTTGTTTAGAGTTTAGGAAATCTTCCACTCCGCTCGACTCGAGTTGAGTCTCAGTAAACTGTTCGAATTAGTGGGGGCACGCCGAGTGCACCCACTGGGTGTAGTCCTCGAGACAACGGTCGACTGCTGGAAGTCGACTGAGGTCTTAGGATGTATTCTCTTTTTTTTAACTCACGTTGGGCAGACCCTGCTGAGTATTGATCTGAATCAGTGGGGGCATGCTAAGTGCACCCACTAGGTGTAGTCCCCGAGACTACTGTTGAATATTTGATTCGGCAGTAGTCTTAGAGTAACTTTTCCCTATCAGTGTCTCTTATTTCTGTCGACTGACATATTTCTCTTGCTGACTGCAGAGGTCTTGTGATCTTGGAGCTCGACTTTCCGAGTTAAACAAGAAGCATATCAGCGTTGAACTTGACCTTGAACTCGCAAAGAAGAATCTCAAGACTGCTCAACAAGAGACGACCATCATGGGAGGTAATCATTCGACTGTCTTGTCTGCTTTGTAGCTCGCACTTCCCACTGCTTTTTCTTTCAGTCTCTTTGAACCGAGTGACTTCACACAAGCAGATGTGCGTAGTGAAAATCGCCAACTTCAGGCTCGTCTGAAGAGTGTTGTTTCTTTAGAGAGGATGAAGGAGGCTTTGGAGAAGAAGGACCTGGACCTTGCTGCTGCTCAGAAGGAAGCGCGTGAGAAGACGAAGCTTGCGGACCAGAAGCTGGATTCAGTCGGCAAATTGGAGGAGGAGAATGCGAAGTTGAAGACCGCCATCTTGGAAGCTAATCGAGAAGTCGAGCAGCTGAGGTAGGACAAGGAGAACCTGACCACTGAAGTCGGCGGCCTCAGAACCAAGATAGACAAGCTAGAGTCCTATCTGGAACAACTTGCCGCGAAACTTGTTCTGAAGCTTGAAGGTATGGTCATTCGACTGGTTAATTTGTCGTCGACTGAAGTTTGTTGTTATATTGTCGACTCATCGTTTTTCGTGATGGGACTGAACTTTGTCAGGACTTTGAAGCTGAAACCAGGCGGGTCGAGACAGGTCTCGACCCCATCAATTGTCCCATGAAAGATGACGTTGCGATGAACCTGCTGCGATTGGAGTCACGCTTGGATGGTGCAGTCGCTTATCTCGCTCGACTGAAGGCGGCGATGACCCGAGTGGACGCTGAACTCTGGTCTCGGGCGGAACTTTCTCAAGACCTCGAGTCGCTGATAACTCGACTTAATCAGATTCCTGGCCGAGTGCAAGAGTGGAAGAAGTCCTCTGCTCGCTGTGGTGCTGACGTCGCCTTGTCATTGGTTCGAGTGCACTGCAAGGAGGCTAAGGAAGACAAGCTGGCTGCCCTCAAGGTAGCGAATACTAAGAAGCACTCCTTCCAGTCCTTCATGGACACCTTCCTTGAGGCAGCCACTCGTATTGCCGATAGCATCGACCTTGACAGCTTCTGTGATCCGGCCAGTCCTTCTCCCGCCGAGTGACTGAAAAACATTATGCTTCACCTTTATTTGCCTCGGAATGCCGAGTGATTTTGTAATCGTTAAAACTCCTTCGGGCCTGACGCCCGAGTACTTTAATCCGCGGTTAGGAATCTTTGGATTTATCTTCGAATATGTTGCGTTTATCTTCGAGTGAAATTTGTTCTTCTCTCGGATTGGTTTCTGTTTGCTTGATGCAGCTTTTGAAGAAGAATCAACAGTCGACATGTTGGACGAACCTTGAGCAGCATTGATCAGCTCATCAGCAAGGCACTCAACAATGGTCTTGACGTTCCTATCAGTTGTCTGCCTTGGCGCCAGCCATTGGATGGTCCTTTGATAATGCGCACAATCTCGTCCTTCTTCTTGACGGTGCATCCCCCCCGGGGGGGGGGGGGGTCGTGGTCGACCCGCACCATTCGGCGGGGTCGGTCAGCTCGTCAACAAGGTATTCAGCAATGGTCTTGACGTTCCTGAAAGTGGCTCGCCTTGGCGACACGCTCAATCTCGTCCTTCTTCTTGATGGTGCAACTCTGGAGTGGGGGTCATGGCCGGCCCGCACTTTGCTAAGTCCCCAAGCGAGAAGATCAATTTTCACTCGGGAGGGTTTTTAAAACTTAGGCGAGTACTGGACTGCAGCTAAGCCCCCGAGTGGGAGGGCTGCTCACCACTCGGTAGGATTTTTCAAACTTAGGTGAGTACTGGACTGCAGCTAAGCCCCCGTGTGGGAGGATTGCTCACCACTCGGTAGGATTTTTCAAACTTAGGCGAGTACTGGACTACAGCTAAGCCCCCGAGTGGGAGGATTGCTCACCACTCGGTTGGATTTTTCACACTTAGGCCCGTACTGGACTGCAGCTAAGCCCCCGAGTGGGAGGATTGCTCACCACTAGGTAGAAATTTTCAAACTTAGGCAAGTACTGGACTGCAGCTAAGCCCTTGAGTGGGAGGATTGCTCACCACTCGGTAGGATTTTTCAAACTTAGGCAAGTACTGGACTGCAGCTAAGCCCTCGAGCGGGAAGATTGCTCCCACAATCTCGTCCTTCTTCTTGACGGTGCAGCCCGGGAGGGGGGGGTCATGGCCGACCCGTACCGTTTGGTAGGACTTTTTAAACTTAGGCAAGTACTGGACTGCAGCTAAGCCCCCTAGTGAGAGGCAGACTCACCACTCGGTAGGATTTTTCATTACTTAGGCGAGTACTGGACTACAGCTAAGCCCCCGAGTGAGAGGAAGACTCACCACTCGGTAGGATTTTTTATTGCTTAGGCGAGTACTGGACTGCAGCTAAGCCCCCGAGTGAGAGGCAGACTCACCACTCGGTAGGATTTTTTATTACTTAGGCGAGTACTGGACTGCAGCTAAGCCCCCGAGTGAGAGGCAGACTCACCACTCCGTAGGATTTTCTCTTCGACTTAGGCGAAAAGGATTCACAACTAAGGCACCCACTTGGGGATTTTTTAGAACATGTAAAAAATGAACAACAATCATTCGGAAGACTGTAAAATCCTGTCTTTTGATAATCAAACTAAAAGGTACTTCTTATTACATCTCATCAGTCTAAATACTTAAGAGTAAAAAGGGTGGAGCAGTTCCGCATTCCAAGCGCGTGGCTCATCTTTATTGTGCTCGACGTTGAAGATATGATACGCTCCGTTGTGGAGCACCTTGGTGACGACGAAAGGGCCTTCCCAAGCAGGAGCAAGCTTGTGTGGTTTCTGCTGGTCCACTCGAAGAACCAGGTCTCCTTCTTGAAATGCCCGACCCCTTACGTTTCTGGCATGGAATCGACGCAAGTCTTGTTGATAAATGGTCGACCGGATCAAGGCCATCTCTCTTTCTTCTTCCAGGAGATCGACTGCATCTTGCCGAGCCTGCTCTGCTTCCTCTTCTGAGAAGAGTTCGACTCGGGGCGCATTGTGGAGCAAATCACTCGGGAGTACGGCTTCGGCTCTGTACACTAAGAAGAATGGAGTCCGTCCAGTCGACCGATTAGGAGTTGTCCTCAATCCCCAAGGTACTGATGGGAGCTCATCGACCCAATCCCCTGCTGCATGCTTGAGGTCACGCATCAACCGGGGTTTCAGTCCTTTGAGAATCAATCCATTTGCTCGCTCAGCCTGCCCATGCGACTGAGGATGAGCGACCGAAGCGTAATCGACCTTCGTGCCTTGGGAAAGCACAAAAGGCCCTGAATTCATCAGAGTCGAAGTTCGAGCCGTTATCCGTGATGATGTTGTGCGGAACACCATATCTGAATATCAGTTCCCTGATGAAACTCACATATGTACTTGCTTCGAGGTTTTTAATGGGCTTGGCTTCGATCCATTTGGTGAACTTGTCGACTGCCACCAGCACATGAGTAAATCCACCCCTACCAGTCCTCAGAGGTCCAACCATGTCCAATCCCCAGACAGCAAAAGGCCAGACGAGTTGAATAGTTTTCAGAGCTGATGCAGGTTTATGGGACATGTTGGAGTAAAACTGACAACCTTCACACTTGTCCACTATTTCTTTTGCCATCTCATTGGCACGTGGCCAGTAAAATCCGGCTCGGTATGCTTCGGCCACGATGGTCCGAGAGGACGCATGGTGACCATAGGTCCCTGAGTGAATATCATTGAGGATCATTCGGCCTTCTTCTGGCGTGATGCATTTCTGACAGACACCAGTTACACTTTCTCTGAACAACTGACCTTTCATCACGGTAAAGGCTTTAGATCGTCGGACGATCTGTCGAGCCTCTTCTTCATCCTCCGGAAGTTCTTTCCTAAGAATGTATGCAATGTACGACACTGTCCAGTCAGGAGTGATGACCAAAGCCTCCATGACTAAGCCAACCACGACTGGGATTTCGACTTCAGCCGGATCTGTGGCGCTCTTGGGCTGTGGTGACTCTTTAGTGAAAGGATCTTCCTGAACTGAAGGTGAATGAATATGTTCCAAAAACACATTGCGGGGAATCGTCTCTCTCTTTGAACCTATCTTTGCTAACTCATCTGCAGCTTGATTTTTTCAGTCGGGGTATATGGTGAAGCTCCAATCCTTCAAACTTCTTTTCCAGCTTTCTTACTGCATTGCAATAACCAGTCATGGTCGGGCTCCTGACATCCCATTCCTTCATCACTTGATTAACCACCAAGTCTGAGTCGCCGTAGACCATAAGGCGACGGACGCCAAGTGAAATGGCCATACGCAACCCGTATAAAAGTGCTTCATATTCGGCTTAATTATTGGAGGAATCAAAATGGATCTAGAGAACATAGCTAAGTTTGTCTCCACGGGGGATACCAATACTACCCCATCACCTGAACCATTCAGCATCTTGGAGCCATCAAAGAACACAGTCCAATGCTCCGAGTGAACTTGAGTCGGTAGTTGCTGCTCAATCCACTCGACAAGGAAATATGCGATTGCTTGGGACTTGATAGCTTTCTTCGCCTCAAACTTGATATCCAATGGAAGGAGTTCAATCGCCCATTTTGCCACTCGATGATAACCCACGAGTATAGGGGATCGCAACAGTTTTCAATAAGTAAGAGTGTCAAACCCAACGAGGAGCTAAAGGTAGAACAAATATTCCCTCAAGTTCTATCGACCACCGATACAACTCTACGCACGCTTGACGTTCGCTTTACCTAGAACAAGTATGAAACTAGAAGTACTTTGTAGGTGTTTTTGGATAGGCTTGCAAGAAAGTAAAGAACACGTAAATAACACTAGGGGCTGTCTAGACAAAGACACAACTAAAGTAAATATGGCGAGTGTGGAAAAGTGGTGGTAGGAGTTGTGGAATTGTCCCTAGGCAACTGACTATGTTACTAGACCGATAATCGTTACTGCAATTCTATTTGAGGGAGAGGCATAAGCTAACATACTTTCTCTACTTGGATCATATGCACTTATGATTGGAACTCTAGCAATCATCCACAACTACTAAAGATTCATTAAGGTAAAACCCAACCATAGCATTAAAGCATCAAGTCCCCTTTATCCCATACGTAAACAACCTACTTACTCGGGTTTGTGTTTCAGTCACTCACGCAACCCACTATAAGAGAATCATGAGCGCATTGCAACACCCTACAGCGGAATCCCTCACGCTTGCGACACGGAGGGCACCATAGGACAGCACCAATAATAAAACATGCAACTCAAATCAATCATAGCAATTCATCAATCACCGATAGGACAACGAAAATCTACTCGGACATCATAGGATGGCAACACATCATTGGATAATAATATGAAGCATAAAGCACCATGTTCAAGTAGATGGTACAGCGGGTTGCGGGAGAGTGGACCGCTGTAGATAGAGGGGGGAAGGTGATGGAGATGTTGGTGAAGATGACGGCGGTGTTGGTGTAGATCGCGGTGATGATGATGGCCCCGGCGGTGTTCCGGCGCCACCGGAAGCAAGGGGAGAGCCCCCTTCTTCTTATTCTTCCTTGACCTCCTCCTAGATGGGAGGAGGTTTCTCTGTTCCTTGGCTCCCATGGCTTGGGAGGCGAGAGCCCTCCGAGATTGAATCTATCTCTCTTTTCGCGTTACATTACGGCTCTGTTTCACGGTTTGGCGTATATATGGAGATCCGTAACTCGATTGGCCTGAAACCTTTTCCGTGATTTTTTCCGAATATTATCTTTCTTGCGGCAAAAGAAGAGCATAAACCGCCTTACGGTGGGCTCACGAGGTAGGCGGCGCGCCCGGGGCGCGCCCCTCGTGACCACCTCGAGCACCGTCTCGCGTGGATTTTTCTTCGGAATTTTCCATATTTTCCAAAAATAAGCTCCGTCCATTTTTATCCCGTTTGGATTCCGTTTGATATGGATATTCTGCGAAACATAAAACATGCAACAGACAGGAACTGGCAATGGGCACTGGATCTATATGTTAGTCCCAAAAATAATATAAAAAGTTGCCAAAAACTATATGAAAGTGAATAATATTGGCATGGAACAATAAAAAATTATAGATACGACAGAGACGTATCAGCATCCCCAAGCTTAATTCCTGCTCGTCCTCGAGTAGGTAAATGATAAAAAAGAATATTTTTTGATGTGGAATGCTACCTAGCATAATCTTGATCATATGTCTAATCATGGCATGAATATTAAGACACGAGTGATTCAAAGCAATAGTCTATCATTTGTCATAAAAACAATAATACTTCGAGCGTACCAATAAAGCAATCATGTATTTTCAAAACAACAAGGCCAAAGCAAGCTTATCCCTACAAAATCATACAGTTTGGCCATGCTTCATTTTCGTCACACAAAATGCCCCCATCATGCACAACCCCGATGACAAGCCGAGCAATTGGTTCATACTTTTTAACACGCTTCAGCCTTTTCAACCCTCACGCAATACATGAGCGCAAGCCATAGATATAGCACTATAGGTGGAATAGAATATAATGATGGAGGTTATGTGGAGAAGACAAAAAAGGAGAAAGTCTCACATCAACGCGGCTAATCAACGGTCTATGGAGATGCCCATCAATTGATGTCAATGCGAGGAGTAGGGATTGCCATGCAACGGATGCACTAAGAGCTATAAGTGTATGAAAGCTCAAGAAAAGAAACTAAGTGGGTGTGCATCCAACTTGTTTTCTCATGAAGACCTAGGGCATTTGAGGAAGCCCATCATTGGAATATACAAGCCAAGTTCTATAATAAAAATTCCCACTAGTATATGAAAGTAATAACTCAAGAGACTCTCTATATGAAGAACATGGTGCTACTTTGAAGCACATGTGTGGTAAAAGGATAGTAACATTGCCCCTTCTCTCTTTTTCTCTCAATTTTTTTATTTTTTCTCTTTTTTTATTTTTTGGTGGGCTTCTTTGGCCTCTTTTTTTTATTTGGGCTTATTTGGCCTATTTTATTTTTTTGTAAAGTCCGGAGTCTCATCCCGACTTGTGGGGGAGTCATAGTCTCCATCATCCTTTCCTCACTGGGGCAATTCTCTAATAATGATGATCATCACACTTTTATGTACTTACAACTCGATATCTAGAACAAAGATATGACTCTATATGAATGCCGCCGGCGGTGTACCGGGATGTGCAATGATCTAGCATAGCAATGACATCAAAAAACGGACAAGCCATAAAAACATCATGCTAGCTATCTTACGATCATGCAATGCAATATGACAATGAATTCTCAAGTAATGTATATGATGATGATGTAAGTTGCATGGCAATATATCTCGGAATGGCTATGGAAATGCCATGATAGGTAGGTATGGTGGCTGTTTTGAGGAAGATATTATGAGGCTTATGTGTGATAGAGCGTATCGTATCACGGGGTTTGGATGCACCGGCAAAGTTTGCACCAACTCTCGAGGTGAGAAAGGGCAATGCACGGTACCGAAGAGGCTAGCAATGATGGAAAGGTAAAAGTGCGTATAATCCATGGACTCACATTAGTCATAAAGAACTCATATACTTATTGTAAAAGTTTATTAGCCCTCAAAGCAAAGTACTACTACGCATGCCCCTAGGGGGATAGATTGGTAGGAAAAGACCATCGCTCGTCCCCGACCGCCACTCATAAGGAAGACAATCAAAGAAACACCCCATGTTTCAAATTTGTCACACAACGGTTACCATACGTGCATGCTACAGGACTTGCAAACCTCAACACAAGTGTCTCTACAATCCACAACCACCCACTATCATAACTCTAATATCACCATCTTTATATCGCAAAACTATTGCAAGGAATCAAACATATCATATTCAGCGATCTACAAGTTTATGTAGGATTTTATGACTAACCATGTGAATGACCAGTTCCTGTCATCTCTCTAAATAGATAGAAGTGAAGCAAGAGAGTTTAATTCTTTCTACAAAATATATGCCCAAACTCTAACAAATATAAGTGAATCAAAAGAGCATTCTACAAATGGCGGTTGTCTATGTAAAGAGAAACAGGCAATCCAAACTTCAAATGATATAAGTGAAGCACATGAAGCATTCTATAAAGCCATACTCAAAATATATAAGTGAAGTGCATAGAGCATTCTATAAATAAACCAAGTACTATCTCATACCAGCATGGTGCATAAAAGAAAAATAAAAACCTAATTGCAAAAGACGCTCCAGGACTTGCACATAATGCATGAACGAAACGAATCCGAAAACATACCGATACTTGTTGAAGAAAGATGGGATGCCTCCCCAGCATCCCCAAGCTTAGACGCTTGAGTCTCCTTGAATATTTACTTGGGGTGCCTCGGGCATCCCCAAGCTTGAGCTCTTGCCTCTCTTCCTTCTTCTCACATCGAGACATCCTTGATTAGACACTACATCCACACAAAACTTCAACAGAAAACTCGGTAAGATCCGTTAGTATAATAAAGCAAATCTCTACTCTAAGTACTGTTGCAAACCAATTCATATTTTGTTTTTGCATTGTGTCTACTTTAGCATAACTTTTCCATGGCTTAATCCACTGATATAAATTGATAGTTTCATCAAAACAAGCAAACTATGCATCAAAAACAGAATCTGTCTAAAACAGAACAGTCTGTAGAAACCTGAACATTCACCATACTTATGATACTTTAAAAATTCTTCCAAAATTAGGAAAATTAAACAAGTTGTACAGCAAAACATTGCAAAAAGAATCAGAAACATTTGACGTTCCAGTAAAAAACTGAAATTCGCGCACTACAGCCAAAGTTTCTGTCCTGCACCGCACAAACCAACAAGCATTGTAAACATACTAAAGGCAAACCTTGGCACATTATTTTTATAATACAATGGAATTGTACAAGGGGATAATTATTTTTGTTGAAAAGTTTCTGTAATCAAGATTCAAAAAGTTTCTGTGAGCATGAACAAAGTTCAAGGCTAGCTCCCACATCAACAATGCTCGTCTTTCTCACTTCCGCTTTTCTTTTTGAAAAAGTTTTGGGTTCCCCTCTTTATTTTTGTTGTTTTTAAACTATATGAAAGCACTCAACAGAAATAAATGACTCTCTAAAACTTCCGGGTTGTCTCCCTGGCAGCGCTTTCTTTAAAGCCATTAAGTTAGGCATATAGTGCTCAAGTAGTGAATCCACCCGGATCCCAAGGTATATCAAAGCCAATTTTAATTAGCAATGATTTGTAATTTAGTAGTGAGCACAAAGCAACATATATCAAGCAATGACGAAGTCTAACTCTCTTCCTATGCATCGGCATGTCATAAAAGAACAATTCATGCACACATAGTAAAGGCCAATGCATAGTATAAGCAGTTTCTTGCAATTTCATCCTATTGGAAACATAAAGAGGCGGAGATATAGTTCCTCTCTCATAATAATTGCAAGTAGGAGCAGCAAGAACATGCATATTATATTCATCAAAATCATCATGTGCAACGGTAAAAGGCAACCCATCAATATAATCCTTAATAAGTGCAAATTTCTCCGGTATAGAGTAATCGGGAGAATTCAAAAAGATAATAGGACTATCATGCGTGGGTGCAATAGCAACAATTTCATGTTTAACATAAGGAACTATAGCAAGTTCATCTCCATAAGCATAATTCATATTGGCATCTTGGCCACAAGCATAGCAAGCATCATCAAAAAGGGGTATTTCAAAAGAATCAACGGGATCATAACAATCATCATAGCAATCATCCTCCGGTAAGCACGAAGGGGAATTAAATAATGTATGAGTTGGAGGGTTACTCTCATTAGAAGGTGGGCACGGGTAGCTAATCCGCTCTTCCTCCTTTTGTTCTTCGCTCTCTTCATCATCTTTTTCATCCAATGAGCTCACAGTTTCATCAATTTCTTCTTCCATTGCTTCCTGCAAAATATTAGTCTCTTCTTGGACTGCGGAGTAGTTCTCAATATATGGTTTAACATAAGGATTAGAAGCATAATTATCATAGCAATATTTAAGTATGGCAAAATTTTCAGATTCGTAAAGAGTAACACCATACTTTTCAATCAAAGAAGCAATTTCGTAAGCACACTTAAAAGCAACAAATTCTTCAATTTGTTGAACATCATAGTAATTATAAACACCCTTAGCATACGAGGATAAGATTCCATTATCAATAAACTCACATTGGTTGGGAAGGTGTTTCTTAGGGTTTTCAGAACAACAAGTAAAATCATAATAATCGCATAAATTCCAAGCATAGCATTGCAAACGTTGAATTTGACCCCATAATAGTTTTCCTTTTTCAGATATCGATTATACACATAAGAAGCATGCTCATCTAAAGATTTGCCCTCAACTAAGCTAGTTGGGGTTTCAACCTGACACAAAGGGATCGAAGATGATCCAAGTAAAAAGCTTCAGTAGTGTGATAAGATTTTGAGTGGTTCTTCAACCATTGGAGCAGTAGGTACACCTAATTTTTTTGGTATTTTGCGTTTCCTACCCATAACTAAAGATAGAAAACAACTAAGAACAGAAAATAAAAATTACTTAGTGATAAAGCAAACAAGCACACACGAGAATATTCACCCCACGCTATTGCTCCCCGGCAACGGCGCCAGAAAAAGGTCTTGATAACCCACAAGTATAGGGGATCACAACAGTTTTCGATAAGTAAGAGTGTCGAACCCAACGAGGAGCTAAAGGTAGAAAAAATATTCCCTCAAGTTCTATCGACCACTGTTGGAGATATAACTATTTGTGTAAGCCACCCAGGAGGGGCCGGATTACATAAAGAGGTTACCAGACAGAAGCCCAAGTCCAAGCATGAAGATGGCGTTTCAAAGGGCCTAAGGCCCACAGGCGACTTAAGGCCCGTTGTGGTAAACCGCCATAATGGCAAGACTTGTATCATAAGGTAGACTTGACTAGTCACCGAGCCGGACATTGTTTATAAGCCGACCGGGACTCTGTAGGCCACAGGGCGTCAACCTGTGTATATAAGGGGACGACCTGTTGGCGGCTTAGGGCAAGAAACAACCAATCGAGAACCGGGCATAGCGTATCTCGCTCCCTGGTCATCGAAACCTCAAGCAATACCAACCCAACTAGACGTAGGCTTTACCTTCACCGTAATGGGCCGAACTAGTGTAAAACCTCTCACGTCCTTTGTCCCGATTAACCCCTTTAAGCTTCCTAGTTGCGATGGCTCCACGACTAAGTCCTTGCAAGAGGACATCTGCCGTGACAATTCCACGACGATTGGCGCCCACCGTGGGGCCAGCGCGCGATGGATTGGAGTTCTTGAAGGGCAGCTTGAAGGGCTCAAGGGATCTGCGATGGGCGGATGACCAAGAGTCGTCGCGGCAAGATCTACATCGACAACGAGGCGGGGCCCGAGGCCGACTCAATTGAGTCTGGTGCGGGTCCCCTTTGGCGGAATCCACGTCTTCATCGGCGGATTGGTGAGCGGGCCCAGAGCGGACAGCTGCACCGACCTCATTGAGGCGGCTCGGCGTGCGAGACCCGCCAGATTCAACCTACCATGAAGTGTGCCTTTGTGGGCTGTATTCACGGAGGCGCTTTCTGAAGGATCTAAAGATGGCGAAGAGACGGCCGTCCCATCAGATGATGATTCATCCTCCGGTTCAACAGATTCTCTGTATCAGGTCCGAGAAGGCATGCTTGGGGGCTGTTCTGATGACTCTAGCATTCCAGATTGCTATGAGCCGGCAAGCTGGGCAGGAGTCTTCATGGCTGGTACCCAACCGGCCAAAACTTCGGCGGCCGGGACAACAATGACGTCCAGTCGAGGGCGGCGGGGCAGGAGGCCCAGCGCCCGCCCGGCTCAGTGCTGATAGATCTTATGGACAAGTTGGCGGCCTGTTAACCACCACGGTTATTCTGCAAATCTAGATGAGCATAGCGGAGGTGGCAAAGGTGCGTGAGGAGATAGCCACAGCCAAGGAGGCCTTGGCGGTGAGGACACCGAGCTAGTTGCGGGCGGGCGGCTTTGGATGCAGGCAAGCGACTCGGTCGAGGCTTTCCACAACATGAGTCTGAATCGTCCAATGAGGTCATGAGAAGGAGACATCAGAAGACCCAGTCCCGTCTGCCTCCGGTTTATGATCCTCGGAATCTTTTCACGACACCCGGAGCTGGTCCTAGCAATCCGCCCGAAGCCAATCAATTTATGACACCCGGAGCTGGAGGGCCGGTTCAGCCTCGAGAGATGGCACCTCTTCACGGGAGCATGGCCCTGCCCCGATACATACTGACACCTCCGGGCCACTTCTCCAACCCCATGGAGAACTTGATAGCAGCATCGGCGCGTCTGGCGGCTCTTCCAGTGGATGGTGATGACCCGACGGCGGTGGAAACCCGGAGGGTTAGGGATCTTCTTCAGACGGCCTTGGCACAACAAGAGAACTATCCTTACAGCAGGGACAGGATTCATTCCACTCCTCAGACTTGGATAGCACCTCGTCCAAACCGGAGTCCGAGTTACAGCAGGCACATGGAATCAGAAGCTTTATCAAGCAATGCCCAGCGTCGTAACCAACCCGGTGGCTATAACCCGGTGCAGGATCGACTGCGTCAGGAAGATGAACGGGCGGCTCAATTAGCGGCTCGGCCGGGCGGCATATGATGGTCTCCCAAAGTATCCAATGACTTCGTTGGAGCAGTAGTAGCCACTAGAACCGGTGGTGTCCCTTATGCAGTGCCGCTCTGCGGGATGTGCGTCTGCCCAAGGATTTCAAGGGACCTCGAAGGTGCGAATTACGGCCGACTTACAGCCGGGGCATGGATTGAAAGTTCTGAGATGGCCATAGAGTTATTGGTGGTCAGCGACGCGGCAATGGCTAAGTATTTCGCCATGATGTTAGATGGAGCGGCCCGATCTTGGTTGAAAAGTTTGCCTCCCAATTCCATCAGTTCATGGGCAGAGCTAAAGGCCGGTTTATCCGAACTTCAAGGACACTTGCAAGCAATCTATGTCAATTGTGGATTTGACCAATTGTAAGCAGGAGGAGGTGAGTCCACAACTCATTGGAGTGCGCTGGTCAAGAAATAATACACTCATCGATAAGATGGGCGCCGATTCTGCGGTACTTATGCTCCATCGAAATTGTCGCTTTGTGCCCTTTGAAGCGAAGCTAGGCGCCTTAAGCGTGATTGCAATGACATGGGTACGCTGATGGCGGCTTTGGTTAAATATGCCGATTCTGATACTACCGATGATCCCGCGTCTGAGGAGGAAAAGATAGGGAAAGGAAAGAAGAACGGCAATGGAAAGGGTCAGCAACTTCACCCGGTAAGTCAAGGTGGCAACAAGCGTAAGCCGGCCGGTAACCCGGCGTTTGTGGCCAATGCTAATGCCCAAGGTAATAACAAGAAGCGTAAGGGGAGAGCACCCCCTCGATCTGGTGTCTCAGGTCCTTCTCTCGAGCAGCTTCTGAATGAGCCTTGTCCAAGACACGGTACTCGGGAAAATCCGGCCACCCACTTATGGAAGGACTGCGCGATCATGAAGGCTTTCAAGAATTCAAACATGTTTGATGGCAATCATGGATCAGGCGGCGGTTCAGAGCAGGTGGTTTCCATGGCCCGGTGGCGGCTCAAGTTCGGTTTTCAAGGTGGTCAAGGTGGCTATAATCAGCAATGATCTGGTCAAGGAGGACAGCAGCGGCAGCGGTCGAGTTATTAGAGCCATCCAAAACAGTTGAGCGGTGGGCAATACCATGTGTTTACCACTAACTTGTGTAAACGTGACGGAAAGGTTCATAAAGGGCTGTGAATTCGGTTGAACCGGCGGTTCCCGTTATCTGAGGTGGTCGAGCAGCCTATCATTTGGAGTAGAAGATCACCCCTCCGGGTTGATAACCCGGTCGATTTAACCTTGGTGGTGGCCCCTCGGGTTGGTGGATATAAGTTCACTAAGGTGCTCATGGACGGAGGAAGCAGCATCAATATTCTCTATTATGAGACCTTTCGCCGCATGGGTCTGGTGATAAGGACTTGAGGGCGTCTAACACTGTTTTTCACGGGGTGGTACCGGTAAGTCGGCATATCCAGTTGGAAAGATTGAGCTGGAAGTGGCTTTTGGAGCGAATATGATTCGGGGCTGAGAAGTCGGCGTTTGAGGTGGTCAAAATCAGGAGCCCATATCACGCTCTGTTTGGACGGCCGGCTTATGCCAAGTTTATGGCACGGCCGTGTTATGTTTATCTGCAGCTCAAGATGCCGGGTTACAAGGGCACCATCACTGTGCATGGGGGTCGAAAGGTGGCCTTGGAGTGCGAGGAAGGCGATGCGGCTTATGCTGAATCTGTTTGTGCTGAAGAGGAGCTGAAGTTTTATCAAACTAATGTTGACCCGGCAGATATGGCCTCTTTGAAGAAGCCAACCACTGAGCAAGACTCGGCGTTGAAATTTATATCGGCCGCCGAGACAAAACTGGTTGACTTCACTCCAGGCGACTCTTCCAAGCAGTTCAGCATCTGTACCAATTTGGATCCCAAATAGGAAAGCGCGCTCATCGAGTTCATCCGTGAGAACCGGGACATCTTTGCATGGAAACCTTCTGACATGCCGGGTGTCCCGAGAGAAATCGATGAGCACACTCTTAATATTGGTCCAAAGTATAAGCCGGTCAGGCAGTTTCTCCGGCCATTCAATGAGGAAAGGCGAAAGGCTATAGGGGAGGAGGTCGCTCGGCTCTTAGCGGCCGGGTTCATCGTGGAAGTTTTTCACCCGGAGTGGTTATCTAACCCGGTGCTTGTGCTTAAGAAGAACAGCACTTGGCGGATGTGTGTGGACTACACGGACTTAAATAAAGCTTGTCCGGCTGATCCCTTTGCTCTACCCCGCATTGATCAAATCATCGATGCTACAGTGGGTTGCGAGCGGTTGAGTTTTTGGATGCTTACTCTGGTTATCATCAGATCAAGATGGCAGTTAAGGACCAGGAGAAGACGGCTTTCATTACTCCATTTGGAGCCTTCTGCTATGTGTCTATGCCGTTTGGGCTCAAGAGTGCCCAAGCAACTTATCAGCGGTGTGTGCAGAATTGTCTCCACAATCAGATTGGGTGCAATGTTCATGCTTATGTGGATGACATTGTGGTGAAGTCCAGAGAGAAGGAAACCTTGATCTCCGACTTAAAGGAAACCTTTGATAATCTCTGGGTCTACAAGATGATGCTTAACCCGGACAAGTGTGTATTTGGTGTACCTGCAGGCAAACTTTTGGGATTCTTGGTCTCAAACAGGGGCATTGAAGCTAACCCGGAGAAGATCAAGGCGATTACCTCTCTGGCTAAACCGGTGTGCATCAATGATGTTCAGCGACTGGCGGGTCGCGTGGCTACTTTAAGCTGATTCATAAGCCGGCTAGGGGAGAAGGCTCTACCGCTGTATCAGATGATGAAGAAAACAGACACCTTTATGCAGGTGAGGTTCTTGATGCTGCCTTTGAAGATTGAAAGAGAGAATTATCCGAACGCTGGTTCTCGCAGCTCAATTGATAAAGAGCCATTGCTATTGTATGTTGCTGCTAACTCACGTGATGTTAGTGTGGCCATTGTGGTGGGCGTAAGGAGGCGGCAAGGAGCATCCAGTTCAGCGGCGGTTTATTACATCGATGAGGTGCTCATAGAGTCGAAGCAAAGGTATCCGCATTGGCGAAACTTGTTTATGGGGTGTTCATGGCAAGCGGAAGCTAAGCGATACTTCTGGGTCATCCTATAAGCGTGGTAAGTTCAGCCCCTTGGGAGACATCATCGAAACAGGAAGCCACAGGATTTAGTTGCCAAGTGGGCCATCGAGCTTGGGCCTCACGGTTTGAAGTATATGCCGCGCACAGCTATCAAGTCTCAAGCCCTAGTGGACTTTATCAATGATTGGACGGAGTTGCAGGCACCAAAGGAGAAGCCGGATAACACGTATTGGACTATTCACTTCGATGGGTCCAGGCAGTTGGAAGGCTCGGGGGCTGGAGTAGTTTTAACTTTCCCCCGAGGTGACAAATTTTGTTATGTGCTCCGGCTTATGTTTCCCTGTACTAACAATGCAGCTGAATACGAGGCTTTACTCCATGGCCTCCGGATGGCCAAAGATATGAATTTGAGCCGGGTAAGATGCTTGGGCGATTCAGACCTCGTCGCTCAACAGTGTCGAACACGTGGGATTCTAAGGATCCCCTTATGGCGGCTTATCGTCGTGAAGTTGATGCGGTGGCTGGGCACTTCAAAGGTTATCAAGTAGAGCATATTGATCGAAGGAAGAATGAGGCGGCTGATGCTTTAAGCTGGCTGGGGTCTCAGCGGAAGCTGGTGCCGCCTAATACTTTTCTTGACATTTTGCATAACCCTTCTGTCAGAGTGCCTACAGAGGAAGAGCTTGCAGTGCCAGACCCGAAGGCGCAGCTGGTGGCGGCTCTCCATGCTATCCCGGACTGGACGGTCCCATACTTGGCCTATATGACTCGGGGAGAGTTGCCTGAGGACGAGACCTTGGCAAGACAAATCATCAGGCGGTCCAAATCCATGACGATTGTTCATGGCGAGTTGCATCACCGCAGCGTCACTGGGGCGTTTCAACGTTGTGTATCACCTACGGAGGGTCAGGAGATACTTCTTGAGATACATGAAGGTGATTGCGGTCATCATGCCGGTTCAAAGTCTCTGGTAGCCAAGGCTTTTCGTCATGGTTTTTATTGGCTGACGGCTCATGCTGATGCGGAGGATCTGGTTAGCAAATGTGACAGATGTAAAAAATTCTCACGACGAGCTCATGTGCTGGCTCAAGAATTGAGGATGATTCCGATTACTTGGCCGTTTGCAGTCTGGGGGCTTGATATGGTTGGAACTTTCAAAAGGTCTAAAGACAAGAAGACACACCTGTTGGTGGCAGTGGATAAATTCACCAAGTGGGTTGAAGCAGAGCCGGTCAGTAAGTGTGATGCAGCCACGGCGGTTCAGTTCATCAAAAAGGTGATCTTTCGTTTTGATTTTCCGCACAGTATTATAACTGATAATGGTACTAATCTCTCCAAGGGTGCCATTGAAGAGTTCTGTCAACAAGAGCACATCCGGCTTGATGTTTCACCTGTTGCTCACCCCCAGTCTAATGGTCAAGAAGAAAGAGCTAATCAAGAGATCTTGAAAGGTATCAAACCCCGGCTCTTAGTTCCCTTACAACGAACTCCGGGTTGTTGGGTGGAGGAGTTACCCTCTGTGCTATGGAGCATCAACACAACGCCTAACAGGTCTACTGGTTATACACCTTTCTTCATGGTGTACGGGGCAGAGGCGGTTCTGCCAAGTGACATCCGGCATGATTCACCCCGGGTGGCGGCTTACGTTGAGGCTGATAATGAAAAAGCTCGTCAGGATGCACTTGACTTGTTGGATGAAGAGCGAGACTTGGCAATAGCCCGCTCGGCGATTTACCAGCAAGACCTGCACCGTTATCACAGCCGCCGGGTCAGAAGCAGAACTTTCCAGGAAGGCGATTTAGTGCTTCGGCTCATCCAGGATCAATCTGATATGCACAAGCTATCCCCTCCTTGGGAAGGACCTTTCGTGGTCAGCAAGAATCTCAACAACGGGACCTATTACCTCATTGATGTTCGAGAGCACAAAGACTCACGTAAGTCGGAGGAAGAGACCCGTCGGCCGTGGAACATAGCGCATCTCCGGCCCTACTATACTTAAGCCACCGACTTTCAGAGTATATTTATTTTCCTTTTTTAGCAATGTATATATTATATAAAGCAATAAAGCATGACCTCTTTCCTTTCCATCCTACAAGGTTTATATGTCTTCTTTACCAGGTGGTGGAAACGACTAACAGGGAGCGGATCATATCTGAATCCGGTTTTCCCTTTGGTCCGGCTTATGATCATATCTGAATCGAGCCATGGTCACTTGGGGGCTTCCTGTTCAAACATAGGTCGTATTCGAACCAAAGAGAACATAGCTGTCGATACCCAATTGATCGGCATACTGCCAAACCCACTTGGGGGCTTCTTGATCATATTTGAATCATAGCTTAACCCCTTTGGTTCTGACGTGGATGGTATTCGAATCAGCGTCATTAAAGAACTCTCATTGTCACTTGGGGGCTTCCTGTTCAAACATAGGTCGTATTCGAACCAAAGAGAACATAGCTGTCGATAACCACTTGATCGGCATCGCCAAAGCCATTGGGGGCTATATGATTGTATCCGAATCTTAGCTTAACCCCTTTGGAACGGTTCTACTGATCGTATTCAAATCAGAGGCCTTTGAAAATTAGGTTTACTTTACTCTGTAAGAGTGAATAGTATTAAGGGCCAGGTAAACATTATATGTGCCAATTTTCAGAAGTTAAGTGTAACTGTCTGTTTTTTGGGATCAGGTAAGCCGGTAATGTACACCTTA
The DNA here is from genome assembly GCA_021605205.1 of Aegilops longissima. Classification (NCBI taxonomy): domain Eukaryota; kingdom Viridiplantae; phylum Streptophyta; class Magnoliopsida; order Poales; family Poaceae; genus Aegilops; species Aegilops longissima. The sequence continues at coordinate 605,242,835 of CM038681.1, forward strand.
AACCGGTTGATACTTATGATGTTTTGGTTCATACTCTGGGTTGACATTATTTTACACGACCCCGGATGTGGTGAGACGCCAAAGGAATTTTTTGTTTTTATACACAGGGTAAAGACAAAAGCTTTTGGATGTTAAGAAGCAATTCAAGCAAGCCGGCAGTACACAATGATAGCGGCTTGAGACATTGTTAAGCACCACAAACATGCTGCCAAGGCATGACAGAGTTAAGTTTTTCTACCCTATTACAAGACTCCCGAGTCGAATAATGAGCATTATTTTTCAAAGACTTAGTGCCAGCGGGTTACTCCTTTGGTGGACTTGACGACTCCGGTTATCCTTCTCCGCCTCTTAAATCGCTGCTTTGTCCTGGAAGGTTGACGAGGTCCATCAATGCCGCTTAAGGCTTCAAATTCAGCTTCATCATCTATTAAACTGGCGGGTCAACTTCGGGAGCAAAGGTATGCTTACGAGTTGGAGGGATCGGTGACATCATCATAATGCGGAGTTGGAATCCTCCGTTCTCGTTGTCATAACCGGCTGGTACTTTGTAAGATCAATATCGTTGCCGATGATGGTGGCCACAGGACGTACGACTCTCACACAGGTGGTGAAGTCTGATTCATTGAATGCAGAGCCGTCCTCCTTTAAGCTAGGATATCCAAGAGCAACATCGCCTAAGTCTAGCTCTGGAACCAACGCTTTGGCCCGGCTTAAGGCGGCTATGTCCCCGGCTCTACCAGATGCTCGCCTTAACTCCTGAATCCGTTGAGGTAACACGGCAAGCCGTTTGAGCACATCCTGCAGGAGATAAGGAGTATCATTTGATAAAGCCACAAGGGCCAAAGCACGTTGTGACCCGGTGTACAACTGTTCCACTTGATCAGCATATTCTGCTTCAGGTTGGTACTCCTGGGACCTGCGTTTATGCATATAAGATTAAGCCGGAGATCATATCTGAAACAGTTATCAAATGAATCATGGTGATGTTCAAAAGTTACACATAGTAACTTACCGAAAACTGCTGAGACCATTTGGGATATTTGGTGCTTTAAGTCGGATAGTTCGGCAGTTGCTTCGGCAAGAGCTGCTTCTGCTGTCTCGGCCCGGGTCACAAGTGAAGATTTTTCATCCGCCCAGGCCTTCTTCTCCGCGTCAAAATCCTTCTTCAACTTTTCTTGCTCAGAGATGCTGAATGCGAATTTGGAGTCGGCTTTTTGAATCTCAAGGTCTTGGGCCGCCAGCCGGGTCTTCAGGTCAGCAATTTGCAATTCGAATTGACTGGTGGAGACCTGCAATAACGCCGGGTTACAAGTAAGGTTATGGTAAGGTATTGTTAAAGTCTCAAGCACTTTACAAGTAAAGACCCTTGACACTTGGGGGCTAATGTATGCTGAAGAAAATTTTACTTTATAATGTCAGATTATGCATATTAAAGTCTCAAGCACTTTACAAGTAAAAATACTTGACACTTGGGGGCTAATGTGTATCGCTTATTTAAAAGTTGCTATATTACAGCCGGGTTAAATATACTTTCTTGTAAACCGGGTGAGCTAACAATAGGCTGGTATCTAAGTCTACGACATATTTAACTATAAGCAGTAGACTTGGGGGCTATTACAGTAAGTAAGATTCAGGAGAAATAATATAAGTTATACCTCAGATTTATGCTGTATCTATTTCACCATGTCAATTTACAGGTCGTGGCTGTTATGCACTTGATTTAGATAGCCTGAGACTATATTGCCAATGCTTAAGTGGGCATAATCAGCGATGTCCTGTTTGGTTTTCCGGCTTTTGACAAGTTCTTCCTTAGCGGTACATCTGGCAAGAACAGTAGGCCGCCCCGGCTCAACATACTGGCTTTTCAAGAATTCAACTTCCGGTTCAGCCGTCCAGACCGGGCTAGGAATTTCTAGTTTATCGGAGCTATCAAGAGTGCTTTCTTGAGGCGGGTCGGAAGATGGTGTCGGAATTTCATGGGCTGGCTCAGGAGGAGGTTGATGAGTAGAAGCATCAGGGGCAGTGGTTCCGGGTTCCGGCTCCGTTGTTATCGGGTCTTCAACCGGCTTATTCTTCTTTGCCCTGTTACTGGGCTTCGCCTGCACACTGTGAATAAAACAAAGGGATGAGTACAAAATATGAGTAAGGAAAGCATGAGGATAACAAAGGTACATTACCCAGGGGCGGTCTTGAAGGCCGGCATGTTGGACTGCATAGACTCGCCAGAAGAAGGAGAGGTATCCTGATAATTGGAGTCGAGATGAATTCAGAGGTCGATTTAATTAAACCCGCCAAAGGATAAGCAGAACGCAGCGTAGATGACCTCGATTCGGCGCTTCCTTCTTCGTCGAGTAAGCGGAAGAGAGCTCTACATCCTTACTTGTCGGGTTTGCCTCCGGCTCTCAAGCTGTTGTTGCTTCAAAAGAAATTGAGGATCTTGATAAGCTAAGGGATGTGAAAATCTTACTTTCCGAGTCACCCGCTGGTTTTGTGCTTTGGCAAAGGCTCGAGCGGAGGAAATTATAGTTACCTCTTCGCCATGAGCTTGGCTGTTTCAAAGTGTCTTCTGAAAGGCGGAAGTATCAATAAAATAGTAACAAAGGAGTTAAAGAGAATAAGGATTACCTCTTCCTCATCTGAAGAAGAGTCATCCAATTTGAGCAATTCAGAGGCGCTGGGTTTCTTCTTTTTGAAGTTCCGTCTTGGCGTTTTCCTTTCATTTTCTTGGCTGCTCGGCTTGTTGGGCGGCCTCGTGGTCATATTTGACTTTCGTAAATCATCAACGGCCTGTGGAAAAGATAAGGAATTATAAGTACAAGGAGGTAAACATATTAAAGAGTATTTATTAAAGATTGGTAACTTCTTTGCGGGGCGGGTTCTTTTGCGTAAGGAAGTAACCCGAAGGTGTTGTTGATAACAGTACCCTCCTTCAGCAGTGACTGGGTTGTAGCATCTGCTACGTCATCTGGTAAGTCGTCAGAACTGTGGCGAATTGGGTCGTTCTGTTCACTTGTATAGGTGCACATTAAGCCGGAGCGGCGGCTTAATGGGAGTATACGCCAAGTGACCCAGACCCAGACCAAGTCAATGCCATTTAAACCATTTCCCAGAAGAGCTTTAATCTTCTTGATGGTGGGGTTGAGTGGTAGACGTTCAACAACGGTCAGTTTGTCTGCCAGCGGATGGTTGGACTCAAGGCGCAGGGCGCGAAAGCTAGGCAGAGGCGGCTCATCAGCCGGAGAAGTATCCTGACAGTAGAACCATGAATGGTTCCAATATTTGGGGTGACTCGGCAACTCAGCATAAGGAAACAGACAGTCTCTCCGTCGCTAGATCGAGATACCGCCAAGCTCAAGACTCGGCCCGTTGGCACGCTCATTCTGCCGGTTCAAGTAAAAAAGTTCTCTGAACAAGAGCAGGCTTGGCTTCTCTCCCAGGTACACCTCGCAGAAGACTTGGAAATTGCAAAGATTGGACACGGAATTGGGTCCAATGTCTTGAGGTCTAAGGTCAAAGAAATTTAAAACTTCTCTGAAGAACTTTGAGCCGGGAGGGGCAAATCCCCGGCTCATGTGATCCGTGAAAACTATTACCTCCCCTTCTTTGGGTTGAGGCTTCTCTTCAGATCGGCCAGGGACGCGATAAGACATGACTTCCTTCTTTGGCAAATGGCCAGACTTCACAAATTCAGCCAGTTTGCTTTTAGTAACAGTGGATGGGACCCAGTTGCAGGTTACAGGAGCTTTGGTTGACTTAGGCGCCATGACAACAGATTGGCTTATTACAAAATAAGAAGTTCCAGTTTAAACTTTAACCCGGAAGAAAATATCCAAATTACTGAAGGTAGTGGCTTAAAGGGGCCTAATGATATAAGGATAATTGAGCAACATTATTTAAGCCGCCACAAGTGTTAGCAACAGTTCAAAAGTTTTAAAGACCTGAGAAGGCGCCAAGGTTCACAGATCAAGTGGAATACGTTTAAACCGGATACCTGGACAGTTATGTTCAAGGCATTTAACATAAGAAGTCTTCTGGGTGATAAAAACAGTTTTCATAATCTTCTGCTATGATTTGAGATCAAAGGGCTGTTCTGATAAGAAGTTTTTCTAGACCTAAAAACCGACGCAGATGCATTCATAAGTTTGAGTAAGGCCTTCATACAGAGAAAGAGATCTGCTTCATATCCAAGATAAGGGCGAAAACAACTACCGCAGCTGTTTTATGTCATTCTCGATCGGAAGTGGTATCTAGGAGGAAAAACTACAAGGAAATGGCTCTAATGGTGATGAACTACGACGAACTCGAAGAAGATCTAATGCAGATCTAGGCAGGGAAGGAAAGGAAACTCACAGGTCTGGAGGAGCTGCGGAGGTTCGTCGATGTGTTTCTGGTCCGATTCAGGTTGATCGGCGGCTCTGGTCGGTGAAGACGAAGCTTGACGGCGGCGGCGGCGGAGCTCGAGAGGAGGCAAGAGGAAGAAGACGATCGGAAGGGTAAAAATGAAACCTAGGTCGCGCCTATTTATAAGGAGAGCATAAGCAGACGGTAGCGGAAGCGAGGAGATAAGAATTATTATCCAGCGGCCCCGACGCCTCAAATTCCAGAAAGGACAATAAAGACAGAGATCCGTTGGGCGATACGGCGGAGTAAAAAGAAAAGATGACATCATGACAGGTTAACACGGATCCAAAGAATGACGTCACAGCGGGTTAAAGAAAGTCTTTTGCGCGGTCAGAAGACTGAAGATTCATGCTTTAAGTTATTTTAAGATTAACATGAACAGGTTCAAATCAATCCGGGGCCTAATGTTGGGGATATAACTATTTGTGTAAGCCGCCCAGGAGGGGCCGGGTTATGTAAAGAGGTTACCAGACAGAAGCACAAGTCCAAGCATGAAGATGGCGTTTCAAAGGGCCTAAGGCCCACAGGCGACTTAAGGCCCGTTGTGGTAAACCGCCATAATGGCAAGACTTGTATCATAAGTTAGACTTGACTAGTCACCGAGCCGGACATTGTTTATAAGCCGGCGGGACTCTAGAAACCTGCAGGCGTCAACCCGTGTATATAAGGGGATGACCTACATGTTGGCGGCAAGAAAAACAACCAATCGAGAACCGGGCATAGCGTATCTCGCTCCCTGGTCATCGAAACCTCAAGCAATACCAACCCAACTAGACGTAGGCTTTACCTTCACCGTAAGGGGCGGAACTAGTATAAAACCTCTCGTGTCCTTTGTCCCGATTAACCCCTTTAAGCTTCCTAGTTGCGATGGCTCCATGACTAAGTCCTTGCAAGAGGACATCTGTCGTGACAATTCCACGACAACCACCGATACAACTCTACGCAGGCTTGACGTTCGCTTTACCTAGAACAAGTATGAAACTAGAAGTACTTTGTAAGTGTTTTTGGATAGGCTTGCAAGAAAGTAAAGAGCACGTAAATAAAACTAGGGGCTGTTTAGATAAATACACAACTAAAGTAAATATGGCGAGTGTGGAATAGTGGTGGTAGGAGTTGTGGAATTGTCCCTAGGCAACTGACTATGTTACTAGACCGATAATCGTTATTGCAATTCTATTTGAGAGAGGCATAAGCTAACATACTTTCTCTACTCGGATCATATGCACTTATGATTGGAACTCTAGCAAGCGTCCGCAACTACTAAAGATTCATTAAGGTAAAACCCAACAATAGAATTAAAGCATCAAGTCCCCATTATCCCATACGTAAACAACCTACTTACTCGGGTTTGTGTTTCAGTCACTCACGCAACCCACTATAAGCGAATCATGAACGCATTGCAACACCCTACAGCGGGAATCCCTCACGCTTGCGCGACATGGAGGGCACCATAGGACAACACCAATAATAAAACACGCAACTCAAATCAATCATAGCAATTCCTCAATCACCGATAGGACAACGAAAATCTACTCAGACATCATAGGATGGCAACACATCATTGGATAATAATATGAAGCAAAAAGCACCATGTTCAAGTAGAGGGTACAACGGGTTGCGGGAGAGTGGACCGCTGTAGATAGAGGGGGGAAGGTGATGGAGATGTTGGTGAAGATGACGGCGGTGTTGGTGTAGATCGCGGTGATGATGATGGCCCCCGGCGGCATTCCGGCGCCACCAAAGCAAGGGGGAAGAGCCCCCTTCTTCTTCTTCCTTGACCTCCTCCCTAGATGGGAGGAGGTTTCTCCTGTCCTTGGCTCCCATGGCTTGGAAGGCGAGAGCCCTCCAAGATTGGATCTATCTCTCTGCTTCTGCGTTACATCGCCTGTTTCACCGCTTAGCGTATATATGGAGATCCGTAACTCCGATTGGCCTGAAACCTTTTCCGTGATTTTTTTCCGAATATTATCTTTCGTGCGGCAAAAGAAGAGCGTCAACCGCTTTACGGTGGGCTCACGAGGGTAGGCGGCACGCCCAGGGGGGCGCCCCCTGCCTCGTGACCACCTCGGGCACCGTCTCGCGTGGATTTTTCTTCTGGAATTTTCCATATTTTCTAAAAATAAGCTCCGTCCGTTTTTATCCCGTTTGGATTCCGTTTGATATGGATATTCTGCGAAACATAAAACATGCAATGATGTGAACTGCACTGGGCAATCGGATCAATATGTTAGTCCCAAAAATAATATAAAAAGTTGCCAAAAAGTATATGAAAGTGAATAATATTGGCATGGAACAATAAAAAATTATAGATACGACAGAGACGTATGACTCGACCAGTTGCATCTTTGTTATTCAGAATTTCAGATAGTGGTGCGTCGCTGACGATTGTAATGGAGTGATCAGAGAAATAATGTGCAACCTTCTTAATGGTCATGTATATTCCATAGACAAGCTTCTGATAATGTGGATATCGTTGCTTGGATGGAGTCAAAACTTCAGAGAGATAATAAACTGGGCGCCGAACCTTGTTAGCTTTTCCTTCCTCTACTCGCTCGATCGTGAGTACTGTACTGACAACTTGTCCAGTGGCTGCAATATAAAGCAGTAAAGGCTCTTTGTTGATTGGCGTAGCGAGCACCAGCTGGGTGGAAAGCAGGGTTTTGAGTTCTGCAAACGCTGCATCAGCTTCCTCAGTCCACTCGAACTTATCAGATTTCTTCATGAGTCGGTAAAGAGGCAAGGCCTTTTCACCGAGACGAGAAATGAATTGACTCAAGGCGGCCAAACAACGAGTCAACTTCTGAATGTCATGCACTCGCACAGGGCGTTTCATTCAGAGGATGGTATCAACTTTTTCTGGATTGGCGTCGATCCCTCGTTCGGAAACGAGAAAACCGAGTAACTTTCCTCTTGGAACTCCGAACGTGCACTTTGACGGATTAAGCTTGATATCGTACCTTCTTAGGTTGGCAAAGGTTTCTGCAAGGTCAGTCAATAGGTCGGAACCTTTGCGAGACTTGACCACAATGTCATCCATGTATGCTTCCACATTCCGACTGATTTGAGTGAGCAAGCACTTCTGAATCATTCTCATGAATGTGGCTCCGGCATTTTTAAGGCCAAATGGCATGGTGACATAGCAAAAGCACCCAAATGGGGTGATGAAGGCTGTTTCTATTTCATCGGGACCATGCAGTCGGATCTGATGATACCCGGAATATGCATCTAAAAAGGACAAGCGCTCACACCCCGCAGTCGAGTCAATAATCTGATCGATGCGGGGGAGAGGGAAGTGATCTTTCGGGCAGGCCCAATTTATATGCTTGAAAGCAATGCACATACGAAGTGAATCATCCTTCTTAGGGACCATGACTACATTGTCAAGCCACTCGGAGTGGTAGATTTCACGGATGAACTCTGCCGCTAGCAGCCGAGCTACTTCCTCGCCAATCGCTTTCCTCTTCTGCACGGCAGACCGCCGAAGGTGCTCTTTGACGGGTTTTTCCTTGGGGTCGACGCGCAAACGGTGCTCAGCCAGCCCTCTGGGTACACCTGGCATGTCAGAGGGTTTCCATGCAAAGATGTCCCAGTTCTCATGGAGGAACTGGATGAGCGCTTCTTCCTATTTGCTGTCGAGTGTCGTTGATATATGAGTCGGCACGGCATTGGGATCGGTCAGGTGAAAATGAATTGGCTTCGTTTCACCAGACAACTGAAATGCAGAATCCATGGCAGGCTTCATGGCTCGGAGCAAATCACTCGGATCTGCATTCTTCTGATACTCTTGAAGTTCAACTGCTGCCATCTGCACATCAGCAATTTTGGAACCTTTCTGGAAGCATTCCTCTGCTTTCTTCCGATTGCCAGTAACTGTGATCACACCTTTGGGGCCAGGCATCTTCAACTTAAGGTACACGTAACATGGTCGAGCCATAAAACGTGCGTAGGCAGGCCTACCCAGAATGGCATGATAAGCACTCTGGAAATCCATGACTTCGAATGTCAACTTTTCTTTACGGTAATGCTTGGAATCACCGAAAACCACGTCGAGAGCGATCTGGCCGAGTGATTCGGCTTTCTTTCCAGGTATAACACCATGGAAACTCATATTGCTCTCGCTAAATTTGGACACCGGAATGCCCATCCCCTTCAAGGTTTCAGCATAAAGGATATTCAGACCGCTACCACCGACCATCAGCACTTTAGTCAGTTGAGTGCCTCCGACCACGGGGTCGACCACTAGTGCTTGCCTCCCGGGGGTGGCTACACGAGCAGGATGGTCAGACTGGTCGAATGTGATGGCTGTCTGAGACCATTTCAGGTATGTGGTTGTTGTTGCCGGAGCGACCATATTCAATTCTCCATTGGTAACTTTCAACCGACTCTTGCTCTCAACATCAGCAAAAATCACGAGGGTGGAATTGACTTTGGGATAACCGTTATCTTCCTCTCCATCCCCATCTTTGTCCGACTCTTTCTCCTTCTCATTGAGTTGTTTTTCTCGGAACTGCTAGATTAGGAGTCGGCATTGTTGAGTCGTATGCTTAGGGTAGATCAGATTACCTTCTTCATCCTTCTTTGTGTGGATGTGACATGGCAGATCCAACACATCATTCCCTGCTTGATCCTTTACCTTCTTAGGGGGCCAGGGCCCTTTAGGTTTTCCCTTAAACTTTCCTTGAGCCACTGTTGCAATCACCGGGTGCTGCCGGCTTAGCCTTACGCTTCTGTTTCCGATTGGAATTACCTCCACCGGCCTCTTGGCCGACTGGCTTACTCTTCCCTCTACAGAGTCAATCCTCTTCTTCTCCGTTAGCTTACCGGGTGGCTATCTCCATCATTCGAGTCAGAGTCATATCTCCAGTCCGACCGAACTTCAGGACCAACTCTCGGTATTTGACGCCTTCCTTGAAGGCGCACACTGCTTGCTGCTCTGATACATTTTCAACGATGTGATGCAAAGTGGTCCACCTCTGAATGAAGTCTCTCAAAGTCTAACTCGGCTTATGCACACAATGCTACAACTCAGTCAATCCTGTTGGTCTCTTGCAAGTGCCCTCAAAAGTTCTGACGAACACTCGAGCCAGCTCTTCCCAACTGTATATACTGCCTGGAGCCAACTGAGTCAACCACGCTTGGGCCGACCCTTCCAACATCAGAGGAAGATGTTTCATCGCTACTTCATCGTTTCCGCCTCCGATCTGCACAGCCACTCGGTAATCCTCAAGCCAAGTTTTAGGCTTGGATTCTCTAGTGAACTTACTGACTCCGGTTGCCAACCTGAAGTTGGGAGGAATCACTGCCGCCCTGATGGCTCTGCTGAAACACTCTGGACCTGAAACATGCACTCTGCTGCCACTTGGACATTCTCTGCCAGGGTCTTCTCGATGCGCTCTATTCCGGTCGACTAGGCCTTGAACGAGAATGGATCTCGCTTCGAAGCCTGGCTCCCTTGGGTCAAGTGGTGCTCTGCGCTCGCCACTATGACGGCGTCTATCATCGTTCTGCTGAGGCACATATGACGCACTCCTCGGGGGAGGCGTGGGCACTCGACGATGATTGTCACGGTCGAGCTGACGATCATACTGTCCACGGCCTTCACGCCGCAGGGGCGATCTTGGGCTGTGGGCCGACTGAACTATATCCGCTACTACGGATCTGCTGTGAATCCTATTCCGCGACTGAGACACTGCTGTGTTCTGCTCTCCTGCTGCCCGGAGCAAGGCCCGGATCTGCATCAACCCTCTGCCAGCCTCCGACTGGGAAGGTTGGATCGACTCTGCTATTCGGGGCGCAGCTGTGAGGTTCTGGATCGGAGTACGGTATACCTTAGGCAGAGGCGGGAAAAGCTGCCGTCGACTGGACTCAGGGACCCGCTCCCAACCCCGCTCGTTGAGAGAGCGCTGCAGGTTCTCTAGTCGAGTGCGCTGAGCCAAATTAGCCAGGCGCGCCTCTTCCAAGGCCCGAGCCTCGGGGGTTTCTCCAACGATGGGCGTGCGGAGTGCATCCATGTTGCGGCGACGAAGTTCTTCCCTCTGCTGTGAAGAAAGGGGTTCGGGATGGTATTCCTCGTGGACGCGCGACGGATCGCCGCCACCATCTTCGCCGTCTTCGCGACGGAAGCCAGGTGGACCACGCGGTCCATCGAGCATCAAGACTTCAGCCGCAGGGTCGCTGCTATCGCACTCGAATGCGGTCTCCGTGGATCCAGTCGACAGATCGAACAAGCCGTGGAGAGTTTCGTCGGGCTCCATTGCCACGACTTGATGGGTGGCCGAACGCCGAGCCACCACGTGTTTCACCCACCGCTGAAGCCGCGATCGACCGGATCGCTTACGGTGGCAAACAGCGGGGAGGGAATACACCATCAGAGCCGACTGATACTGGGTCGACGGTTGCCGAAGAAGGACACCGCGAACGCACACGCGAAAGTGCGTCGCCCCTCGGACGGGGGGCGCCTCAATGTCAAGAGGAGCTTCCTGAAGCCAAGCGGAGTCATCGGCAACGAAAACGAGCGCGCCGAGACGGATCTCGCGGCCCTCCGCCAGTCCGCCGCCGGAAACCATGATGATGATGATCGGAAAAACTTGCAACTTCACCAACAAGTCGCTAAGACACCTACCCCACGGTGGGCGCCAACTGTCGTGGTGCTAAGGCTGACAGTAGAAAGGGGGGTAGGTATGGAGAGGCAAGATCTCAGCTATGGTGAAGGTGTACACACGAGTTTTACGAGTTCAGGCCCTTCTCGGTGGAAGTAACAGCCCTACGTCTCGGTGCCCGGAGGCGGTCGATTGGATTATATGTGTGATGTTACAGGGGGTGCCAACCCTTGTGCCAGAGGAGGGGGGTGACTTATATAGAGTACGGGACCCCCATCGCCCTCCATTACAAGGGACTTAATGTACATAAAGTGGGGGCGTTACTGATAACGCCATCCTTAAGTGATGTTAATGACCTTAAAGACTACGGAGTGAACGCCTGTCCGTTGTAATGCTGAGTGACTCCTGGTCTTCGGTAGGTCGAGTGATTCTCTGGATGTGTCGTGGAATTGTCACGTCAGATGTCCTAGCGAAAGGACTTAGTCGTGGAGCCATCGCAACTAGGAAGCTTGAAGGGGTTAATTGGGACAAGAGACACGAGAGGTTTATACTAGTTCGGCCCCTTACGATGAAGGTAAAAGCCTACGTCTAGTTGTGATTGGGATTATGTATGTCTCGATAACTAGGAAGAAGAATCGCTTGACCTAGCTCTCGAGTTGTTGTTTCATGTCCTGAACCGTCGCCGGGTTGTCCCCTTATATACTGAGGTGGACGCCTAGCGGCTCTAAAGAGTCCCGGCCGGCTTATAGATTGTGTCGGGGAAGCTGATCGTGACCCACGAACACCTATGGGACCGGCGGACCGAGTCCCTTTTGGTTCGGTGGGGGCGGAGATTGCACGAAGAGCAGATCGAGGCGATGCACACGAAAGCAGTTTACCCAACGGAGCTCTCCTGGAGATAATACTCCTATCGCTGCTTGTCTTATGTTCTTGCTAGGGAGCAATGAGAGCTACAAAACCTAGCTTGAGTGTCTCTAGTCTCGAATGAGTCTAACTAGTCGAACCCCCTCTCGTTAGCATGGGCCTCCTTTTATAGGCTCAAGGGGTCACCACAGCGGCAACGTAAACGAGGGCAAATGGGAAAATGAAATGCGGTTGGTACAGCTACTTCAGACAAAAGTACTCTACCTAACTCGACGGCAAGGGACAAAAGCATTAAATGCCCATCCATGTCGCCCAAACAGTGCAGAAGGGGACCGTCGGGCGCCACCGCCGCCACGATGGCACCCCCGCCGCCGCTTATCGCTGCTCTCCGCCGGCTGCACAGCCTCTTGACACGCACCGAATGGACCCATGGCGACACGTTGGTGGATGAGCTGGAGCGGAGATGAAGAGAGGTTGCTCGCCAGCGGCAAGCACCTTGCCGCAGCTGAATCCTTGTCGCGCCGAGCTTGTGGCTCACCAAGCCTTCCCGGCAAGCTCCTCTTGCCGGGTCTTGTCTTCTGCGTTTTGAGTGAGCGCCCCGGCAAGCTCCTCTTGCCGGGTCCTTGTCTTCTTGGTTAAATACTTTGCTCTTGAATGGATCCAAAGGAACCACGGGGATCTTGGCGTCACTAGGCAAGCCTCGCTGGGTGCTACACCGCCTGCACGAAGTTCGTGATACTAGGGTACCTCTACTCTAGTACACCGACAGAGCCCCTGCCCGGGCCACACTGCAGTGGAGCGCTGTTGGGCCAGGCCCAAAACAAAGGCATCGGGCACGCCGGCCTAGATCACGCCGCTACTTGCCCTGGTCCCACGCCCCACGAACAGCACGCTACTTAACGTGGCGCCGTGGAGAGATCGTGGGGGCTTTCTTTAATTGGAAAAGCGGAACGCACGCCTCTCTCCTCCTTATAAACAGGGAAATCGGGGCAGGTCGCCCACCTCGCCATTGCTGTCACATCTCAAAAACCACCGTCGCTCCCTCCCTCCTCGAGTCTGAAGAGAGCGACGCTCCGCCCCCCATCGCCACCAACGCCATCAACGCCGTCAGCCTCCTCCACCACCTCCACCATGGCTCCAAAAGCCGACAAGGGGAAGGGCGTGAAGTCGGCCGAGGCGCAGCTGCTGCAGGCCGCGAAGGAGCGGCCACCTTGACCCCAGCTCGACGCAAAGGAGCTGAGGGAGGGCTACTACCTCTTCTAGTCGACGGAGACGCGGGCGCATCCGCGCACGAGGGTAATCTCTGCCGCCACATCAGAGTTGGTTTCTGTCGGGTACCCCTTCTTCGCGCTCTTCTTCTATTGTGGGCTCTGCCCGCCCTTTTCTGAATTCTTTTGCGATATCATGAACACCTACGGGCTTCGCCTCCTTGATTTCACCCCTAATGTTGTCCTGACCATGGCGGTTTTCGCACACCTTTGCGAAAACTTTGTCGGAGTCCACCAAATGTAGCCCTCTTCCGCCACTTCTTCATGCCCGCGTTGAGAGGAGAGCCGCTGTCGGAGGGATTGCTTGGATCTCCGGGATCGGCAAGAAAGAAGCATATCTGGAAGGAGAGCTCCGCAGCAAGTGGGAGGAGTGGAGAGCCGATTGGTGTTGGATCATCGAGAGAACCGCAGCCTTCACTACCCAGCGCCAAACTCCCATAGTGCGGCAACGATTGGAGCAACTTGGCGCGGAGGATGCTAGGTTGAAGATTGCTGTGACCGGATCCTGCGCCTCGGGCATGCCGGACTCCTTTAGAGGCGCCCGCTAGCGCAGATTTCCTCGCCGCCATCGCTTCCCTTGCAGGAGAGGAGGAGGCCTACTTGGGAGTTCCAAAATGCGGCGGACATCATGAGGCTGTGCCCGGCCTCAACTGGAATTTCACCGTCTTGGAGCTGGATGCGATCTTCTTTGGAGCTGTTCAAGCCGACCAGATCACCCCGAGTGGTTCATGTTGCCAAGAGGTCGTTCCTTTGTGCAACAACTCTTCGCTCGACCGCATCCGTGCAATGATGCCGTTGTGTGATTCCCATGGGATTGTTCCAACTTGGCAAGAGCCCGCCGATGACGTCGTGCAGCAGTTCTTCGACAGCCTGGAAGAAGTGCCGATCCGCCCGACGAAAGCGAAGTGGCTCACCCATGACACCACCGACGCCGAAGCTGCAGCGATCGCCACCAGGCTGGAGGAGGCGGCTGGTTGCTTCATTGGTGGTGGGTTCACCGTGGAGGAGGCGGAGAAGCAGAGGCGGCAAGCCTTGCCGACGAGAGGAGCTTGCGGCCGCGGAGGAGCAGGCCGAGCCTGAAGCTGAGTCGAGCAGGCCTGCCGGGCGCCTCCCCCACCTTGGTAGCTTGCAGCGGGAGGAGCCCAGCTCCACCAAGAAGCGCCTCCATAAGACCGGGAAGTGGAGGGGCGGCAGACGGGCTAACAGCCGTCGCGCCCATGACAGCTCCACAGCTGCAAGCATTGCTGCCGCAGGGGCGCCTCCGTCATCCACAACAGCGGGAGCGGGGCCTTCGGGACCACGGCCCCTGCACCCGCCAAGCGTCAGAGGAGCCTACTCTTCCAGCTTCGTCGCACGGAGGCGGACTGATTCGACTTCTCCGCGCTCAGCTCGAGGAAGAAGAAGAGTAAGATCTTGTCATTTATTACTTGTAATTCTTCAATTTGCTGCTTGGTCTTGCATCTGATTTGCTTCATTCTGAACTCTTTCCTTTTTCAGGACGCTTGCTCGGAGAGGCGTCGAAGAGAGCCAAGACCCGGTGGTTGTCATCGAAGACGATCCCCGATGGCGGCGACAGGAGGCGTCGAGACCCCTTGCGGACCCGGCAACCCTTCTCGAGCAGCGCCCAGCTAACCCCAGCGTAAGTATTTGGTTTATTTCTTACGGTTAGGTGTGCATGGGTGCTCCTTCTTTACTGATATCTGACTTGTTGATTTGTGTAGGAGCAGAGCAGCCTCATCAGGAAGGCTCGGAAGCCGCTCCTGAAATACCATCTGCTTCAACTACGCCGCCAAGGGAGAATTCCCCAGCAAGGGAAAGCTCTCCGGCAAGGAATGCTTCTCCGACAAGGGGGTCTTCTCTGCCAAGGGACATCACCAATGATCCTCCGGTGGTCGAGACCATGGCTGCAGACCCCATCGCAGGTAATCTTCTTGCTTGAAAATTGCCCTTGGGTTCTTTTTCTTCTGTTCGAACATTTGCTTGACTGTTCTTTTCTTTTTCTGATCGTCAGACCCGTCTGCCGGAGAGCCGATGGAGATTGAGGTTGCCGGCGAGGAGGACGCGCGCGGCAACACTGGCGACGTCGCCACCATGGATGAAGAGGCTGGTGCCGATGGGTCCACCGCCGAAGAGGCCGCCAAAGGCTCTTGCCAGCAAAAACTGGCGAAGTCTGTGATCGTCTTGACTCCACGAGGCCGCGAGGAGCGCCAGCGCTACACCGACCGCCGATCCTCCGCCACCGACAAGCGTCGAGCTCGAAGAGCCCCAGCCCGGGCGCCTATCTGAAGGCAGCGACGGCGTCTTCATCAAGCTCCCCAGGCGTCGAGCTCAGAGGCGCCCGGTCGGAGAGACCTTCGATGAAGAGCTGCTGCCCGCTGGGCTGTCATTGGTTGACGCGCGTAAGTAGCGGCGATGGCGAAGTCGAGGAGGAGCATTCTTGAACAAGCTGTTGTCGCTCTACCACGCCCGACAAGCCAAGTGGCGTCCCCGGAAGCACTTGTCGCGGGGCGAAGCAGACATGGAGAAGCGCCAGAAGAGCTCGGTCGCCAACCAAGAAGCCGTCCGGGCGTGGCGAAGAGCGGGGCGACTTCATTGAAGAGCGCACAGCCTTCATCCTTGAGAGCTGAGGTCGAGGAGCAGCGGCTTGCGGCGAGAAGCTATCTCTGCGCAAAGGCGAGCCGGCGCAGCGAAGATCAACCTTGACAGCTATGAGGAAGAGCTTGCGTGCGAGCGAGCAATCATGGCGGAGCTCTCAAGGAAGCAAAGGCCGCTGCCGCAGCTGCCGAGGCCGCCAAGAAGGAGTTGGAGGCGAAGGTGGCGCATTGGAGCCAACCTTCAGAAGCGGGCGAGGAGTTCGCTGCGCTGAAGCACGAGCGCAGAAGGGCGCCTACACTCTTGGCGAGTTGCAGGGGCCGTCTCGCTGAGAGGATCAAACTCGGCGCCGCCAAGGACTCCAAGGCAGATCTTGAGCTGAAGCTGACCACCTTGATGGAGACGCTGGACGGCGCCAAGGAGCGGGAAGCGGGTGCATTGGAAAAGATCAAGGCCAACGAGGAGCTGCTACGAATGCCACGACCGCCCATAACACCTTGAGAGAGAACGTGATGCCTTTGGATGAGGGTCTTGTAAATCTGCCGCCGCCATCGACAAGGAGCTGATGGAGCTGGGGATGGTGGATCTCGGGTACTCCACCGACGAGCATCTCAACCCAGCGCCAAGCTCAGCTGTTCTTCAAGGGCGTGGTGGCGGCTCTCCAGCTGACTCCGGAAGAGATCCCAAAGCAGCTGGCCGGCGAGTCGCGCCAAATCTATGCATGGGCTCTTGAAGGTCTTGATGAAGGTGGCCTTCCATAATCCAGCGTTAGCTTCGCCAACGTCCTCAAGTCCTTGCCGCCCGATCGCTGACGTTGAAGCGCTCAAGGCCCTTGTCGCACCCATTGTGGACAGGGTGAGCGGGGTCAAGAGGGTCGATGGCGATCGCGTAGACTAGGCCGCCCGTTTTATCTTTCCCTTGTCGCTGTTGGTCATGTTTAAGAGAACAATCTATTAGATCTGCGACAAGCTACTTTTGTAATATAACTCTATCTTAGGCAATGATTGCAACGTTATTTCCTTTACTTGATTCCTTCCTTTGTATGTTTGTGCCCTCGCTTTTAGGGAACTTGTCGGTCTGAGGCACCTTTGCATGGCGCTGAGTGCGAACGTCGGACCTGCTGGCGGTGCCGCCCCGACAAACAACCTTATCGCAACTAGTTGCAGCTCACTTAAGTTGTTGGCGGACTCGAAACAAAGTAAGGGCGCAAAACTAGCTACGAGTTGGTTCCTCCAGCGCACAGGTTTTCCATACAAAGTACTATCGCTCGAGGAAGATAACTTAAAAATAATTTAAAACTGACTGCTCAAACTTTGGCAACTTAGCTTTTACGTCGTTTGCTTCCCGGCAAGGCGATACTTCCTCGGCGGCGCTTGGTGGCCCACACCATTATCTTCTCCTCCCCGGCTAACTTGTGGGTGGATGAACCTTCCTTTCTTTGAGAAAAAGAAAGAAGAGAAAATAAAGTTATGGAGCCTTGTGGCTCGTTATTGCTTACCGGGTGCGGATGCTGCACAAAATGTTAGATAACACATGCAAAAAAGGATTATGAAAGCATGTATTTGACAAGTTGTGCGCAACATATGAGCTTTACTGATGCACGGGGTCTGCGCCCGGCTTTGTACAAAGGATTACATGCAACATCGGCAAGACTTGTACAAAAGGTGGTTGCCGGAACACCGCGCCCTATGGGTAAAACTTACGAAGATGCTCAATGTTCCAGGAGTTGCTCACCGGAA
Source organism: Aegilops longissima (assembly GCA_021605205.1). NCBI lineage: Eukaryota > Viridiplantae > Streptophyta > Magnoliopsida > Poales > Poaceae > Aegilops > Aegilops longissima. The sequence continues at coordinate 605,260,298 of CM038681.1, forward strand.
TGCCATCTTCGGTCTCAAGGCGGACAGCGCCAGGCCTAGTGACTCATTTCACCCGATAAGGGCCTTCCCACTTCGGCGTCAACTTGTTGGAATTCTTGGCGGATTGAACTCGCCGAAGAACAAGGTCGCCTTCCTCGAAACTTCTGGCACTAACTTTGCGGCTATGGTAGCGGCGCAAAAGCTTGCCGGTAACGAGCAGCTCATGACAGCACTGAAGATGGTCCTCCTCAAGGAGCAGCGCGTCATCTTGTCGCAGCTGCTCTTGCTCAAACTCATCATAAGCGAGTACTCGAGGTGACCCGTATCTGAGTTCCGTGGGAGAACTGCCTCTGCTCCATAGACTAGAGCGAAGGTGTGCGGCGGTGGCTCGATTTGGCGTCGTCTGATCGACCAAAGAACCACCGCAGCTCCTCAATCCGATTTCTTCCGCACTTGTGCAGCACATCGAAAGTTCTGGTCTTGAGTCCTCGCAGCACTTCAGCGTTTGCCCTCTCGCTTGACCGTTGCTTCTCGGATGAGCAATGAAGCAAAGCAGACCTTGGCGCCAAGATCTTGGGCGTATTGCATGAAGGTGCGACTCGTGAATTGTGTGCCGTTGTCGGTGATGATCCTGTTAGGAATCCCAAAGCGGCAAACAATTGACTGAAGAACTTGATCTTGATGCGTGCTGTCACCTTCCTCATCGCTTCCACTTCCGCCACTTTGTGAACTTGTCGATTCACGGCATACAAGTACTCAAAGCCCCGACAACTTCGGGAAAGGGGCGAGATGTCGAGCCCCGGACGAAAATGGCGGGATAAAGGGATCGTCTGGAGAGCTTGAGCTGGCTGGTGTATCTGCTTGGATTGGAACTGCACGCTTCACACTTGGTTACTTGTGCGTGTGCATCACGGAGGGCTGTTGGCGGAAGAAACCTTGCCGAAAGCTTTGCGGCAAGTGCTCTTCTTGCCAATGTGGTGACCACATATGCCTCCATGTATCTCTGTCAACAGCTTCTGTCCATCTTCCCGGTGAATACACTTCAATTTCAGACCGTTGAGTCTTCTTCTGTACAGCGTGTTGTCGACAAACTGGTACATACTTGACTGCCGGGCTACTCTCTCCGCTTCTTCTTGCTCTTGGGAAGTTCTCCGTCGAAGGAAATGGACAATCTGCTTGTGCCCATCTTTGGAGCTTGCGGCTCGACAACAAGGACTAAAGGCACATCTCTGCTGCGGGAACATCCGCTTCTCGGCAAGAACCTGCGGCTCAGCCGGAGCTTGATGTTCCCCGGCAAGCTTGCCGGAGCAAAACTTGTCGGGAGCGTCTGCTTCAACGAAACAAACCCTAGGGCTTGTCGGAGCAGACTGCTCCTCTGCGCTCTTGGTGTTGATCTTGGGGACCTTCGCGGCGGCGGTTTCGGGTATCTCTGCCGGAAAATAGTCGCCAGAAATCAACTTCCTCTTCTTGTTCTGTCCAGTTGATGGTGTTACAGGAGGTTGAGTCAGCTTGAGCACGAAGATTCCTGGTTCCACAGATAACTTGAGTGCGGCGCACTTTGACAGGCCATCAACAATATCATTCTGAGCTCTTGGAACATGTTCCATCTGTAGGCCGTCAAAGTGTTCTTCTAGCTTTCTCACTTCATCAACGTAGGCTTCCATCAACGGACTCTGATAATCTTTGTTTACTTGGCGGACGACAAGCTGCGAGTCGCCCCTGACAATGAGCTTCTTTATCCCAAGGTCTACCGCGATTCTGAGACAGGCAAGCAAACCTTCATACTCTGCTGTATTGTTTGTTGCTTGCTCCTTGGGAAAGTGCATTTGAACTATGTACTTGAGGTGCTCTCCAGTGGGTGCGATAAGCAGCACGTCCGCACCGGCGCCTTACAGCGAAAAGGCACCATCAAAGTACATCAGCCACTCTTTATTTTCTTCCTTGACGGGATGCTCGTCTCTGGAATTTCTTCATCTTGCGTTGGCGTCCATTCTGCTATGAACTCTGCCAGTGCTCTGCTTTGGATAGTTGAAGTGCTTTCAAACTTGAGGCCAAAGCTTGACAGTTCCATGCCCACTCGACAATCCTGCTGTTGCTTCGGATTTTGCAATATCCTCTTCAGCGAAAGCGAGTGACAACTGTGATCTCATGTGCTTGGAAGTAATGGCGCAGCTTTGTCGAGGCCATGAGGAGGCGAAATGCAACTTCTGCACACCGTAGTACCTTGATCTAGCCGCTGCGAAAGGGAACCGACAAAGTAGACTGGCGCTGCACCATCCTTTTACGCACCTTCTCGGAATCCTCAAGCAGAATCGTCCTTGTCGGGACCAGAGCTTGTCGGTGAAGCCCCACGCTTGTCGCCGGATGCATCCGCCTTGGTTGCGGCTCATCGTCGCCTCCCTTTCCGCTACTAACGCAGCACTAACCACTTGATTGGTTGCCGCTATGTATAGCAGCAACTTATCTTGTGGCCTAGGTGCGACAAGTATCGGAGTGGAGGACAGGTACCTCTTTAAGTCCTGCAGCGCAGCCTCCGCTTTGGAAGTCCATTTCTTTGGACCTGCTTTTTCAAAATCTTGAAAAATGGCAGGGCGCGCTCTGCAGACCTAGAGATAAACCTGCTGAGAGCAGCCACGCAACCGGCAAGTCTTCGTACATCCTTGACGCGCTTTGGTGCTTCAATCTGCTCAATGGCCTTGATCTTGTCGGGATTAGCTTCAATTCCCACGAGACACGAAGAACCGAGAAGCTTGCGGAAGGACTCCAAACACGCACTTCTCGGGGTTAAGCTTGAGGTTGATCTTGCGCAGATTTGCAAAGGTCTCATCTAAATCTTGAACGAGTTGCTTTGTCCTTGCTCTTAACCACTATGTCATCCATGTAGGCTTCTACATTTACGTGCATTTGGGGCTCAAAAGCATCATGGACTACTCTTGCAAGCGTTGAACCAGCATTCTTTAACCCAAAAGGCATCCGTACAAAACAGTGGGTGCCACATGGGGTGATGAATGCGGTTTCTCTTCATCCTCTTCGCCATGAAGATCATGATATCCTGAATATGCATCAAGAAATGAAAGCAAATCACATCCAGCCGTGGAGTCAACAATCTGGTTGATCGCGGCAAGGAAATGGGTCTTTGGGACAAGCTTTATTAACATCTGTGAAGTCGATACAAAGTCTCCATTTCCCATTTGCCTTCTGAACAACTACGAGATTGGCCAACCACGTGGGATGGAGCACTCCTCGACAAGGCCTGCTGCTTCCAACTTCTTGATCTCTTACGCAATGAACTCTTGGCGCTCCACCGCTGTTTCCTGACTTTACGCTTGGCGGGCGCGCGAGGACAGACAGCTAAGTGGTGCTCAATTACTTTCACAGGAACACGGGGATGTCGACGGTTGCCATGCAAACACGTCGATGTTACGCCGCGAGAAAGTAACGAAGGCTCTTCCTATTTAGGGTCGAGAGTGGCGCCGATGGTGAAGGTACCACCGGTGCGTCCTCCTGGCGGGCACCTTCTTGGTCTTGGTGGAGCTGCCATCGTCTTCTTGCACTTGCGGTGGAGCTCGATGGTGCGTCCTCGGCGGTAGCGCAGCACTCCGAAGAGGTGCGCTTGCGGAGTGGGCATCGAGATCTTGTCGGACAAAGTGGTCTTCTTCTTCCCCGGAGCTTCAGGTGACAAGTGATTTGCTATCCGTCGCAGCTGCTGCCTCCCGGTAAATCTTGTCGGCGCAGATAAGAGCATCTTTCTTGTCGCCGTGAACAGAAATGACACTTATCGGGCCTGGCATCTTGAGCAAATTGTACGCATAATGAGAGGCTGCCATGAACTTGGCGAGTGCTGGACGGCCAAGTATCCCATTATAAGGCAATGGAAAATCAGCAACGTCGAACGTGACTCTCTCAGTCCTGAAGTTTAGCTCGCTGCCAAATGTTACCGCAGCGTGATCTTCCCTTCGCTTGCTCCATCTGGGTTGATTCCTTGGACGCGTGCCGTCTCTTGAGCTCATTGTCGAGGATTTGAAGCTTCTGGAGCACTGCGGATGAGATCAGGTTTAAGCCGGCCCCGCCGTCAACTAGCATCTTGGTGACCTTGAGGTTGCGGATAGTTGGTGAGACCAACATCGGCAAGCACCCGACCGCAGTTATGCGATCATGGTGGTCCTCAATATCAAAGATGATATGCGTCTTGGACCACTTCGAGGCTCATGTGACTCTACGGATGGTTCTGCTGCATTAACCTCCCGCATCCATTGCTTGAGCTGGCGGTGTGAGGTATGCAGAGAAGCACCACCGTCAACGCAGAGGACCTCCGTGGCTTTCTGAAACTCCTGCTCATCAGCCTCATCGTCTTCCATATCTTCGTCGTCATCGTCATCTTCATCCTTGTCGCGGCCGCGGGGAGGTCTGTCTCCTTGCCGCTGCTTGGCCTTGCCGTGGCGTCCTCCCCGGCCGGGTCGCTTCTTGCTAACTCCCCCAGCACCCTCCTGGGCCTTCTCCTTGTCGCGCCGCTCATACTCAGCTTTCTACTGTTCAACAAGCTGCTCGACCTTCTTGCAGCTCTGGAGGTCGTGGCCCTTGGTGCGGTGAATCTTGCGAGATTGTTTGTTGGGCTGTTACGCTTGTCGGCGGCCGCCACAGGCTTGCGATTGGCGCCAGGTAAAACCTCCTTGCGAGCCACCAACTTGGCTTTCTTGGCGGCACCACCGTTGCGGACTGCTCGACAACTAGCACTTCTTTGCCCTTCTTCCTTGGTTGTTCCGCGCCCGGCTCTTCCTTGCCGGGCGGTCTCCTCCTGCTCGAGATCCTGCTTCGCATTCTCTCACAGAGTCTCCTCCTTCCTCGGCCGTGCACACTTGTCGGCCAAGGCATACAGCTCACTGACGTCCTTGACTTTGCACATCGCCATCTCCTCCCTCATCCTGCGGTTCCGCACGTTCTGATGAAACGCGTTGATCACCGCGGCAGGGTGGACATCCGGGATGTTGTAGTGCACATGGCTGAATCTCTGGATGAACTTGCGCAGGGACTCTCCTTCCTTCTGGGCGAGCAGGTGAAGGTCACTCTCTTGGCCATGAGGTTTGTGGCCGCCTGTGAAGGCGCCAACAAACTGATGGCATAGATCTGCCCAAGAAGATATGGAACTGTCCGGCAAGTGCATGAGCCAAGATCTAACATTGGGCTTAAGTACCAGTGGGAAGTAGTTGGCGAGGATCTTGTCATCTCGTCCCCCTGCAGCTTGCACCATGATGGTGTAGATGCTGAGGAACTCCGACGGATCGTCCCGCCATCATACTTCTCTCGCACGCGTCGGCTTGAAATTTTTCTTGTCGGACCCTTTGGACCTGCCGCAGCTCACGAGTGAGCGCAGGGCAACCTACGCGTCGGACAAGTCACCGTTTCCCCGGCGCTTGCATGTCGACAGCGGGCCCAGCGCTGGTCGATTGACGTCGCGCTTCTCTTGGCGCTTCGATGCGAGTTCGGCGTCTTCTTGTTGCCGTTCTTGAAGAACTTGGCGCTGATCACGGCGAGCTCGTGGATCCGATGGCGCGTGGAGTCGTTGTCGAGTGGATCCGACAGTCGGCGATCTTAACCTTCGGATGGAGAGTGCATGGTGGTTGCACCCCACAGGTCTCGTCGCCACCGGCTCGTGCCTTGTCGTCTCGCAGCGGCGATAATGTGCTTTCGGTTGCGCGGGCGTCGCCGTTAGCAAAACCGATGAGACTTTGAATGGTGGCCCTCCATTCGTCGACCTTGTCGGCCGTTGGAGGGTAATCCAGAGCGATTGAGCCAGCGCAAAGCTTCCGCTTGAGTGGTGGCGGCAATGGCGAGCAGTGCGAGGCGGGATATGCTCGAACTTCTAAATACATTAGAAGGAGCGATATCCCGTCGAGCGACCGTGCCCTTCGCACCAGCCTGTTCGCGCACGAGCTGCTCTTGAGCGTCCCTGGATCCACCAGCTCGATCTTGGCCCAATGAGCGTATGGCGCTGCAAGCACCATGGCGTTATCGCTCTCGCGCCTCCGAGATGGGCCTGATGCGTGTCTGGGCCGAGGTCTGCGCCGCCTTGTCCTTGGACTTGGCAGCATCGTGGGCTCCCTCGGCGACGCCTTTGTTCCTCCATGGCGTCTTCCCCACCACTCGTCGGCTCCGATGGTGGTGGGTTTGACGCGACGGCTCTGCTGCCGCCAAGCCTTCTTCTTCGGTGGCATGTTGATGAAGGTGATGAAGATGTTGCTCGTGTGAGCGGGATCAGGTTCACAGCCTCGGCGAACCCCTACGGCGCGCCAAAGATGTCGGGAAGCTGATCGTGACCCACGAACACCTATGGGACCGGTGGACCGAGTCCCTTTTGGTTCGGTGGGGGGCGGAGATTGCACGAAGAGCAGATCGAGGCGATGCACACGAGCAGTTTACCCAGCTTTGGAGCTCTCCGGAGAGATAATACTCCTACTGCTGCTTGTCTTATGTTCTTGCTAGGGAGCAATGAGAGCTACAAAACCTAGCTTGAGTGTCTCTAGTCTCGAATGAGTCTAACCAGCCGAACCCCCTCTACGTTGCGCATGGGCCTCCTTTTATAGGCTCAAGGGGTCACCACAGGCGGCAACGTAAACGAGGGCAAAATGGGAAAATGAAATGCGGTTGGTACAGCTACTTCGTACAGTGTACTCTACCTAACTCTGACGGCAAGGGACAAAAGAATTAAATGCCCATCCATGTCGCCCAAACAGTGCAGAAAGGGACCGTCAGGGGCGCCACCGCTCGCCATGATGGCACCCCTGTCAGCGCCGCTTACCGCTGCTCTCCGCTGGCTGCACAGCCTCTTGACACGCACGCCTGAAATGGCCCCATGGCGACACGTTGGTGGATGAGCTGGAGCAGAGATGAAGAGAGGTTGCCTGCCGCGGCAAGCACCTTGCCGCAGCTGAATCCTTGTCGCGCTCGGGAGCTTGTCGCTCACCAAGCCTTCCCGGCAAGCTCCTCTTGCCGGGGTCTTGTCTTCTGCGTGCCTTGAGTGGCGTCCCCGGCAAGCTCCTCTTGCCGGGTCCTTGTCTTCTTGGTTAAATACTTTGCTCTTGAATGGCTCCAAAGGAACCACGGGGGATCTTGGCGGTCACTAGGCAAGCCTCGCCGCGGGGTGCTACAACTGCCCGTGCACGAGTTCGGGATACTAGGGTACCCCTACTCTAGTACACCGACAGATTGTATCCGGCTCGGTCTCTTAATCTTTCTTGCCTTACAGTACAAGTTACATGATCAAGGCGGTTTAACACTACGGGCCTTAGGTCACTCTGGGCCGTTGGGCCTTTACTAAGCCGCCATCTTCAAACTTGAGCTTCTGTCTTCAAGAATGCTTGTAAGTATAACCCGGCTCCTTTTGGCGGGTCATACTAATAGTTATCCCCAACATTAGGCCTCAGGCTGATTTGAACTAGTTCATGTCAGTCTTCAATACTTAAGAAAAAGTTCTCCGCCTCTTATTTAAGAAGATTCATGTAACCCGCCATGACGTCATCCTTCAAATTTGTGGTAACCCGCCATGACGTCACCTGTCATAAATGTATGCTTTTTCCAACACATCTCAACGGATCTTTGTCTTAATGACCATCCGAAAATCGAGGCGCCTTTGTAGTTGGATAACTATGTTTTTCGGCCTCCTCGTTTTTCGCGCCCACTTCAAAGGTTTTTCCTTATAAATAATCCCGACTAGGTCTCCTCCCATTCTCCGTTTCGCATCTTGTTCCTCTCGCCCCATCTTCCACTGGAGCTCCGCCGCCGTCGCCACTGCACCCTTCGTCCTCGTCGAGCTTGGCCGCTGCATCAACCTTATCTTGACCAGAGAACGACAGCGCTCCTCCTCCGCAGATCTTCCGCAGTAAGTTCTTCCCCTTTCCGCGTCGTAGATCTGCATTAGGGCTAGCACGTTCCTCTGTACGGGCACAGTTCATCCGAGCTTTTGCGCTTTTCCTTGACATGGCTTCATCAGATTCAAAAGACCCTGTAAATCTGATGCGGTTCGTATTCCGCATCCATTTTGATTAGCAGTAATCCTCCTTTGCGTGTAAGAAAATCTCATCACAACACATGAACTTCTCTGCGCTCTGTTTTTAGGTCTAGTAATTTTTCTTTTCTGAACCTTGGTTTGATCCAAAATAATTACTGCAAACTGTGAAACTTGTTTGTCCTGTACTTAGGAAAAATCCATAACTTGTTAGACTTGCTAGTCATGGCGGCTCTAACTGCCGGCTTAAGAAAGTGATAATCTGAACTTCCCCTGTTAGTTGAAATAACACTGATGGATTTAAAACACTTATGGCGGCTTACGTAACCCGGATGGAAATATCCTTATACCATTAGGCCCCTTCATAAGTCGCCATAGTTCATTCCAGCAATACTTTTCCTGCCCGGCTTAAATTTGAACCGGCCTTATTTACCTTGCATTTAGGCTTTCAAACATAATGGCGCCCAAGGCACCTACCACTTGCAATTGGGTGAAATCCATTGTCACTAACAGCACTTCAAATGACTTCATCAAAACTGGCTATCTGCCCAAGAAAGAAGTCATGCCTTACCGTGCTCCTCACCCGAACGAAGAAATCCCTCAGCCCAAAGACGGAGAGGCGGTTGTCTTTACCGATCATATGAACCGGGGCTTTACTCCTCACGGTTCAAAATTTTTCAGAGATGTGCTGAAGTTTTTTGACCTTCACCCACAAGACATTGGACCCAATTCCGTGTCTAACATCGGCAACTTCCAAGTGTTCAGCAAAGTTTACCTTGATGAAGAGCCAAACTTGTTACTTTTCAGAGAGCTGTTCTATTTGAACCGCCAGACAAAGTGTGCCAGTGGTCAGAGCTTGGAACTTGGTGGGATTTCAATTCAGCGCCGCAGGGATGCACTTTACCCCTATGCCAACCCGCCAAGCCATCCAAAAGATTGGAACATGACGTGGTTCTACTGCAAAGATACCTCCCCGGTTGACGAGAATCCTCTGCCCGGCTTTCGTGCCCTCCATCTTGACACCAATCATCATTTGCCAGACAAGATTACTTCCGCAGAACGCAGATCCCTCTCTCCTACCATAGCCAAGATCAAAGCTCTGTTGGGGAACGGGTTGACGGGCATTGACCTAGTTCGAGTCTGGCTTGCCTGGCGGGTTATCCCTTTAAGCCGCCACACCGTCTTAATGTGCGAATACACTGGCGCCAAGAATGACCCCCTGCGCCATAGCTCTGTCGACTTACCTGCTCATGTTATTGATGACATGACCAAATCTCTTCTCAACGAGACTCTGGCGGATTGTGGCAGAGTGGGTCTCGCCCCATTCTACGAAGACAACCTGGCTCCAAAGGTAAAAACACCCATATATAAAAAAATGTTTACCTTATTTTCTTAATGCTTCACCCATATTCACAATACACTTAATCCTTGCAGGCGGGTGATAAATTTTGGAAAGTTAAATATGATCATGAAGCGGCTAAGAAAGCCAGGAAAGAAAAGAGAGCCGCCAGGAAAGAAGCTGCCCAAAGGAAGGGCAAGAAAGCTACTGCTTCCGACTTGCTTCGGCTGTCAGACTCTTCTGAGTGAGAGGTAGCCCTTGATTCCCTTGGCTTATTCTTTAATCATCTTATTGACACTGATCATCAGCAAGAGGACACTGGGACAAGCCGTAGCAAGGCTGACGAGGTAACTATCCTTTCCCAAGACAGAAAATCCGCAGAGTGACCGGAAAGTAAGATTTTCTCATCCTCTAGCTCATCATGATCCTCAATTTCTTTTGAAGCGACAAATTCATGAGAGCCGGAGGCAGACCCGGACCAGCAAAGAAGCGGAGCTCTCCTCCGGCTTACCAAATACTCCAAGGAAACGCCGAAACGAGGTTACCTCTATTTAAACTAAGTTTTACCCCTTAGCGGGTCTCTTTTGTCAACCACTCAATTCCTCTGACTCGGATTATCAGGATACTTCCCCTCCCTCCGGCGAGTCATTGCAGTCCAATCTGCCGACTTTGAAGACTGTACCAGGGTATAATAAGCCACTCACTTTTGTAATTATTGTCATCTTCTTACTTCTATATTAATCTTTTTATTTGAATGCAGTGGCCAAGCTAAACCCAGCAAGAGGGTTAGAAAGAATAAACCGGCTGATGAAAGAGTCGCCACTTATGAGCCGGCTCTTGAAACGACAGTGCCGGAGTTAAGTACTCATGAGCCGCCACCTGAACCAGCACAAGATGTGTCACCTCCTACTGACCTGCCTACTGACCAAGGTGCTTCCGAGTCAGAAAATCCCCAACCTCCAAGCCCAACCCGTACAGCTGATCCTTCAAATACAGATGTTGAAATTACGGTAACTGGCCATGCTGACCCGGGGAGGCCAACCATACTGGCCAAATGCCCCGCCAAAGAAGAACTTCTGGACCAGCGCCGAGTCAAGATGGATGTCACCAATTATGCTCATATGAGTATTGGAGATATCTTCTCAGGTTATATGAGCCAAGTGCACAACAGCCGGAACCTCGAGATTGACATGGTGAAGCAAATGCATCATAAATTCGAGGTATAACTTGTGTTGTCTTGTTCCTTATCCTTCAGTATATTAGCCCCAAGTCTGCTGCTTAAGATACTTATGTTGTAGACTTAGAAACAAATTTGACAACATAACAAAAGAATAAACTTCCAGGTTACCATGTAGCCCCCAAGGGGCGGTTTAACCAATATGGTTGAGCCGGCTCTTTATAGAGAGTCTTATGGGTCTTTTAAACAACGATATGCATTAGCCCACAAGTGCCAAGTGTTATTGTTTACAAAATGCTTGGGACTTACTTATATGAATCACCATATAATGAAACGTCGTAGAAAAGAAAAAACTCTGCAAGACATTAGCCCCCAAGTGCCAAGTGTTATTGTTTACAAAATGCTTGGGACTTGTAATACTGCATAAACAACTTACTTGATTGTATACTTGCACAGGCTACCACGAGTCAACTCGAATCGGAGGTGACCAATTTGAAGAGCCGCCTTGAATTCCAAGAGTCAAAACTTGAGAAGGCCAATAGTAAGTTCGAGTTCAGTGTTTCTGAACAGGATAAACTAAAGAAAGACTTTGAAGCTGAAAAGAAAACCTGGGCGGATGAGAAGACCGCATTGATAAGCCGAGCTGAAAAAGCAGAAGCGGCTCTTGAAGAAGTCACTGGAGAATTGTCCGGGTTAAAGCGCCATATTTCACAAATGGTCGCTGCCATCTTCAGTAAACCGCCTTGCCGTTGTGTTCATATCGTAAGCCGTGCAATAGAGTATGTGCCAGAATTTAACTTTCCTGAATATGCTTTGTACAGGCCCCAGAAGCACAAATATAAACCACAACATGCTGACGAAGCTGAAAGCCATGTATACCTTGGTGGAACAATTGTACACCGGGTCACAACGTACCCTTGCTTCGGTGGCCTTATCCAATGAGATCCCAACCCTCCTACCACGGGTCTTGAGTAAGCTTTCAGTTCTCCCTCAACGGATCAATGAATTGAGACGGTCAGCTGCAAGAGCCGGAGCAATAAACGCTCTAAGCCGGGCTAAAGCCTGGCTACCTGAATTAGACCCGGAGGATATTGCCATTGGTTACCCAAGTCTCAAGGAAGATGGCACGCCATTTGAGGATGCGGATTTCCTTTCCTGTGTCAAAGAGGTACACCCCTTGGCGACTCTGATAGCCACTGAAGTAGATTATACCAAGTACCAGGCGGGTTATGATGAACAAAATCGAAGGATTCCGACACCTGAATATGACGTGACCAGTCTGATTCCCCCAATTCGGAAGCATACCTTTTCTCCTGAAGTTGACCCGACAGGTCTTGTTGATGATGAAGCAGAATTTGAAGCCTTAAACAACATTGACTGGTCATCATCAACCTTCTAGGAAAAGGAGCAGAGCGCAAACATGGAGAGGGCTAACCCGGACGCTTCCGGCCAATCCTGAAGGTGAAGCTGTCATGGCGACTCAGTACCTAGTATAAAAAACAATGCAAACTATTTGGACTTAACAAGTCCTGTAATAGGGTAGAGATAACTCTGTTGTGGCCATGCCATCGTGCATGTTTTGATGCTTAACATTTTTAAGCCGCCTTGTTATATTCGTGCACACAGTTGATTGTTGTTGAAAAACCGTCCTTCAAATAAACTGCTAGGCCAAAAAATGCGATCAAAAATAATCATAGATTAGCTGGTTGATAAAACAAAACTATAATAAAAAATTCCACTGGTCCCACCGTTTCATATGACCCGGCCGGTAAGGATGAAGATCCGATATTTGGATACCCGGAAAGTACCTCGATGCTTAAGGGCTGGCGACTCATCAGTCGATATTGAACCGGGTTACAGACATTATATTTATAACTGTAAGCCTCAGGAAAAATATTAAGTCAAACAATGGGGCTTTCAAAGATAATTGAAATCAAAAAGGAGAAATGACAATGGAAAGGCTACTGATTCGGATACGATCAGTGAACCGTTCCAGAGGGGTTTGAACTAGGATTCGAATACGATCATGTAGCCCCCAATGGCCTTGGCATTGCGCCGATCAAGAGGGTACCGACAGCTGTGTTCTCTTTGGTTCGAATAGGACCTATGTTTGAACAGGAAGCCCCCTAATGACCTTGAGAGTTTTTAAACGACTCTGATTTGAATACGATCAAAGTCGGTTCCCAAATGGGGTTAAGCTATGATTCGAATACGATCAAGAAGCCCCCAAGTGAGCTTGGCAGTGTGCCAATCAAAAGGGTATCGACAACTATGTTCTCTTTGGTTCGAATATGACCTATGTTTGAACAGGAATCCCCCTAGTGATCATAATTTTGAACAACTAGATTCGAATACGATCGTAAGCCGGGTCAGAACGGGCTGAGCCGGATCAAATATGACCAGCTCCTGAACGATCATGTGATAAAATGATGACAATAATAATGACAAATTTACCTTGTGAGAAGGGAAAAATGACAGAGGTCCTGCTTTATTATTTATCGTAATATATACATTAGCAAAATATGTACATCAGTGGAGCCTATGGCTCAAGTGTAGTAGGGCCGGAGATGAGCAATGTTCCACGACCTCCGGGTCTCTTCCTCCGACTTACGTGAGTCTTTGTGCTCTCGAACGTCAATAAGGTAATATGACCCATTGTTCAAGTTCTTGCTGACCACAAATGGCCCTTCCCAAGGTGGGGATAACTTATGAGCATCAGTTTGATCCTGGATGAGCCGGAGCACTAAATCACCTTCCTGAAAGGATCTAGACTTAACTCGGCGGGTCTGATAACGACGCAAGTCCTGTTGATAAATCCCCGAACGAGCTGCTGCCAAATCCCGATGTTCATCCAACAGATCAAGAGCATCCTGGCGCGCATGTTCATTGTCTTCCTCGACATAAGCCGCCACACGAGGTGAATCATGACGGATATCACTAGGGAGAACCGCCTCAGCTCTGTAGACCATGAAGAAAGGCGTATAACCCGTAGATCTGTTAGGAGTAGTGTTGATGCTCCATAACACAGAAGGTAACTCCTCAACCCAACAACCCGGCATCCGTTGCAAAGGGACAAAGAGCTGGGGCTTAATGCCTTTCAGGATTTCTTGATTGGCTCTCTCGGCTTGACCATTGGACTGAGGGTGAGCCACTCATGAAACATCAAGCCGGATATGCTCACATTGACAGAACTCTTCCATGGCGCCTTTAGACAGATTAGTGCCATTGTCAGTTATAATGTTGTGTGGAAAACCAAAATGAAATATCACCTTCTTCAGGAATTTAACCGCCGTGGCTGCATCACACTTACTGACCAGCTCTGCCTCGACACACTTTGTAAACTTATCAACTGCCAACAAGAGGTGAGTCTTTTTATCCTTGGATCTCTTGAAAGGCCCAACCATGTCAAGCCCCCAGACTGCAAACGACCAAGTAATTGGAATCATCCTCAACTCTTGAGCCGGCACATGAGCCCGTCTTGAGAACTTCTGACAACCGTCACATTTACTGACCAGATCCTCTGCGTCTGCACGAGCCATCAGCCAATAAAACCCATGACGAAAGGCCCCCAAGTGACAAACCCGGCATGATGACCGCAATATCCTTCATGAATCTCACTTAGAATTTCTTGGCCTTCTTCAAGAGAGATGCAACGCTGAAAAGCCCCTGTAACACTGCAATGATGTAATTCGCCATTGATAATCGTCATGGACTTAGACCGCCGGGTTATCTGCCTGGCCATGGTTTCATCCTCAGGCAACTCGCCCCATGTCATATAAGCCAGATACGGCACCGTCCAATCTGGGATGATATGAAGAGCCGCCACCAACTGTGCCTCAGGGTCAGGAACAGCCAAATCTTCCTCTGTAGGTAGCTTGACAGAAGGGTTATGCAAAACATCCAAGAAAGTATTAGGCGGCACCGGCTTACGCTGAGATCCCAGCCGGCTTAAGGCGTCAGCCGCCTCGTTCTTTCTACGGTCAATGTGTTCCACCTGATAACCCTTGAAGTGCCCCGCAATTGCATCAACCTCCCGGCGATAAGCCGCCATGAGAGGATCCTTTGAATCCCACTTGCCCGACACTTGCTGAGCCACTAGATCTGAGTTGCCGAAGCACCTTACCCGGCTTAAATTCACCTCTTTAGCCATCCGGAGACCATGGAGCAAGGCTTCATACTCAGCTACATTGTTAGTACAAGGAAACATCAACCGGAGTACATAACAAAACTTATCGCCCCGAGGGGAAGCTAAAATAACTCCAGCCCCCGAGCCTTCCAATTGCCTAGACCCATCAAAATGAATAGTCCAATAGGTATTGTCCGGCTTTTCCTCAGACATCTACAACTCTGTCCAGTCATTGATGAAATCCATCAGCGCTTGAGATTAAATAGCTGTGCGTGGCACATATTTTAAACCATGAGGCCCAAGCTCAATGGCCCATTTGGCGATTCGCCCTGTGGCCTCTCTGTTCTGAATAATATCCCCCAAGGGGGAAGAACTAACCACAGTGATGGGATGGCCCAAGAAGTATTGTTTAAGCTTCTGGCTGGCCATAAACACCCCATAGACAAGCTCCTGCCAGTGCAGATATCGCTGCTTGGACTCAGTCAGTACCTCACTGATGTAGTAAACCGGCCGCTGAACCGGGTGCTCCTTGCCAGCCTCCTTGCGTTCCACCACAATAGCTACACTGACAGCACGTGTGTTAGCAGCCACAGATAGGAGCAAGGGCTCCTTATCAATGGGAGCAGCAAGAACCGGCGGCTCAGCCAACTGTCTCTTCAGATCTTCAAAGGCAGTATTGGCGGCGTCATTCCAAGTAAAGCTATCCATCTTCTTCTTCATCTGATACAGCAGCATAGCCTTCTCCCCTAACCGGCTTATGAACCGGCTTAAGGCGGCAATACAACCCGCCAAATGCTGGACATCATTAATACATGCCGGCTTGGCCAGGGAGGTGATGGCTTTGATCTTCTCCGGGTTAGCTTCGATGCCTCTGTTAGAAACCAGAAAGCCCAAAAGCTTGCCTGCAGGCACACCAAAAACACATTTGGCCGGGTTAAGCATCATCTTGTAAACCCGGAGATTATCAAAGGTTTCCTTGAGATCATCAATCAAGGTCTCTTTCTCTCTGGACTTAACCACTATGTCATCCACGTAAGCATGAACATTGCGTCCAATCAGATCATGGAGACAATTCTGTACACATCGCTGGTAAGTCGCCTGGGCACTCTTGAGCCCAAAAGGCATTGAAACATAGCAGAAGGCTCCAAACGGAGTGATGAACACCGTCTTCTCCTGGTCCTTACCAACCATCTTGATTTGATGATAACCAGAGTAAGCATCCAAAAAGCTCAAACGCTCACAACCCGCCGTAGCATCGATGATCTGATCAATACGAGGGAGAACAAAAGGATCAGCAGGACAAGCTTTGTTTAAGTCCTGTAATCCACACACATACGCCAAGTGATGTTTTTCTTAAGAACAAGCACCGGGTTAGCCAGCCACTCTAGATGAAACACCTCAATGATAAACCCAGCCGCCAAGAGCCGGGCCACTTCCTCACCGATAGCTTTCCTTCTCTCCTCATTAAACCGCCGAAGAAATTGCTTGACCGGCTTAAACTTTGGATCAATATTAAGAGTTTGCTCAGTGAGTTCCCTCGGTACACCTGGCATGTCAGATGGCTTCCATGCAAAAATGTCCCGACTCTCACGGATGAACTCGATGAGCGCGCCTTCCTATTTGGGATCCAAATTAGCGCTGATACTGAACTGCTTGGATGAATCCCCTGGGACAAAATCGACAAGCTTAGTTGTAACGCCCCAAGACCGATGCTCCAGAAGACTTCCAGCTATTCCGGGTTTCGCCGTGTGTTCCATATGTGCCTGCCCTTTTATTTTTGCATTGCATCATGTCATCATGCCATCATATCATTAATTTTAAAACTCATCTTAATAAATTGCATAGATCTTTTGATCTATTTAAATCGAGGGAGGGTTGACTTCTCTTTATAACATATCGTCCCAATATTAGGGAGCTATATAAAATATTCCATTGTTTTGGAATCACCATAACCCACTTGCAAAATAAATCCCATACCTTTTCTGCTCGAGTTGACCTCAAAACCTTGCCAATATTATTTCATCATTTTCCGAGCTCCACCAAAATCCTCAACATTTTGGCCACACCAAACCTAGTCCCAATTCAAGACCATTTGAATTATATTCAAATGAGTTTGATTTAAATCTTTCAATCATGGCCTTTCTATTTTTCTTGGATCGAGCATATTTTTGCGAGTCCGAAAAATTACCCCATCGTAAATGCTATCCCAAACACTTCCTTTCCTCTTTTTTTTCCTCTTTGGTATTTTCTGTTTTGGAAAATATAAAAGAGAGAGGAGAAGGAGCCCAACCAGCCAGCCCAGCTCCTCCATGGCCCAAGGCCCAGCCGGCCCCTGACTATCTAACCCTAGCCGCATCTCTCTCCTCCCTCCTCCCGATCAAGGCCCGCCAGAGAGCCTCGCTCGATCCCCTCGTCCTCACTCTCCCGATCCCCCCTCATCTCCCCTCGTTCCCCTGTGCGCCGCCGCCACGCTCAGCCATCGCCAGGGAGAGCCCCGCTCCTCCCGATCCCCTCGTTGCCTCCACCGCGCCCGAACCTTCCTCCCTCATCTCCCTCGCAGCCTCTCTTCCTCCCCAGCGCCGCGGCCTCGCCCTTCCACCTCCTCGCCGGCGGCCACAGGGCGCCAGCGCCTCAACTCTCCTCCTCGTGCCCCTCCGGTCGCTGCGACCAGGCGCGCAGCCACCTCGTGGCCCCTCCGTTCCTCGACCTCGCCACCGGCAGCAGCAGCTGCTGCTGCACCCTCTCACCGACGCCGCGCCCGGACCTTCCCCGACCTCCTCGTCGTCGCTTCGCTCGTCCGTGACCACCGGTGCCCTCGCTGGAGCTTCCATAAGCCGTCCCCGGCTCCAAGCCTCTCCGCCATCTCCCGCCGTTGCCTCTCCAGGGCCGCGCTCCACAGCTTCCCGCGCCACCACTGAGGCCAACTCCGGCAGCCGCGCCGCCGCCTCTTACCACGACTCCGGCGAGATCCAGGCAGCCCCGCGCCGGACCCTCGTTCCCGCGCCTCTGTCTCCTCTGATGCTGCCGCCTCTTTGCCAAGGCCATCGCTGAGTTACCCCAGGAACCGTGGAGTCATGCACGGGAAAACCAAGTCCGAAGACTATCGAGTTACCCCAGGAACCGTGGAGTCATGCACGGGAAAACCAAGTCCGAAGACTACCGTGGCCGTGTACCTCGCCCAGTACCACTACGGTTCCTCAAGACCGCCAAGTTCGACTACACGGTGACGCGCCAAGTACCCCTTCGTTTCGTCAATACCGGCAAGTTCAAAGATCCCAAGTACCACTCGACTCGTGTACCACGGCGAACATGTCACGGCTACATGGCGACCCGACGACCACCGAACCGAAGCGCCAAGTACCCCTACGGCGAAGGCGCCAAGTCCGTTCGGGATTCATCAAGTACCACTATCGATGACTCGAACATCTACGGAACATGAACAATTACTTCCTCTCCGAAACGTGAACCACTACCACCGCGAGAATGACTACTTCCACTACCGTCGCGAGAACGTCTACTTCCCTCTACGAAACTCGACCCGCTTCGAGATGAATGCACGTTTCGAAGGTATAGACCCGAGACGACCGCGATGAGATGCCCTTGCATGTATGAGATGCACGATACGTTTGCACCGTGTCCGAAATTTGTCGCTCGCTTGTTCCTCCTCGTTGCCATGCCATCGTCTCGTGGGAACCCGGTAACCGGGAACACCCCACCATCTTGCTCAACTCGCTCACGCCCACTTCTTTTGCACCGGTATCTCCGTGAGCTACCGGAACCGAAATGTTGCCGTGGCATCATTTTCGGATTCGTTGCCGTGGCACCCCTTTCTTCCACCACGGTGACACAATGCTTCATAACATGCTCCTGTCAACGTTTTCATAAAAATTGCATAAAAACTTGCTCATGTCATCTGCATCATGATAACAACATTTAAATGTTTATAATTGTTGTTTGCATTAATTTGCTTAAATGCCATGCTAAAATGATTTATTTCATATCTAAATAACCGTAGCTCCATTTTAAATAAATTATATATGTAAATGGGGTAGAAAAATGCCTAGTTTAACATGGTGTACTTGTTTGGCATGTTTAACAACATTAAAATTGTGTTTAGGGCAGAACAGTAGCAAATTCGAAATATGCACATGAGGATTTTTCCGGAATTGTTGTTGTTGTTTCCAGCCTCATTTAATCTTGCCTAAATAGTTAGTTTCTTGTGCTTCACCTCTTGCCATGTTTAATAACATTTAATATTGTTGAGTACATAACCGAGAGAGAACTAAATAAGTGATGTGGTGTTTTGTCAATATGCAACCCGTTGCATATTGAGCTCCACTAACTTGTAGTGTTGTTTGTGCATATTGCCATGCCATGCCTCATTAAACGGACATGCATCATACTTGTTTGTGCATCATGACATGTTTATGTGATGGTTGTTTACTATGATGTTTGCTTCTTTCCGGTTGCTTCTCTCGTTAGCTTCGGTTCCGTTCCGGAGTTGTGAGGATTCGTTCGACTACGTCCGTTTTTCTTCTTCATGGACTCGTTCTTCTTCCTTGCGGGATTTCAGGCAAGATGACCATACCCTCGAAATCACTTCTATCTTTGCTCGCTAGATGCTCGCTCTTTTGCTATGCCTATGCTGCGATACCTACCACTTGCGATATCATGCAACCCATATTGCCATGTCAAGCCCCTAACCATCCTTTCCTAGCAAACCGTTGATTGGCTATGTTACCGCTTTGCTCAGCCCCTCTTATAGCGTTGTTAGTTGCAGGTGAAGATGAAGTTTGTTCCTTGTTGGAACATGGAGATGTTGTTCCTTGTTGGAACATGTTTACTTGTTGGGATATCACAATATATCTTATTTAATTAATGCATCTATATACTTGGTAAAGGGTGGAAGGCTCGGCCTTATGCCTGGTGTTTTGTTCCACTCTTGCCGCCCTAGTTTCCGTCATACCGGTGTTATGTTCCCGGATTTTGCGTTCCTTACACGGTTGGGTGATTTATGGGACCCCCTTGACAGTTCGCTTTGAATAAGACTCCTCCAGCAAGGCCCAACATTGGTTTTAACATTTGCCACCTAAGCCTTTTTCCCTTGGGTTCTGCAGACTCAAGGGTCATCTTTATTTTAACCCCCCGGACCAGTGCTCCTTCGAGTGCTGGCCCGAAACGGGCAGACTGCGGGGCCACCACGGGGCAACTCGAGGGCTGGTTTTACTCGTAGGCTGACCTATCCGGTGTGCCCTGAGACCGAGATATGTGCAGCTCCTATCAGGATTTGTCGGCACATCCGGGCGGCTTTGCTGGTCTTGTTTTATTGCTGTCGAAATGTCTTGTAGTCCGGGATTCGAGACTGATCGGGTCTTCGGTAGAAGGAATATCCTTCGTTGACCGTGAGAGCTTATAATGGGCTAAGTTGGGACACCCTGCAGGGTATTATCTTTGAAAGCCGTGCCCATGCGGTATGAGGCAGATGGGAATTTGTTAATGTCGGTTGTAGAAAACCGAAGTTGATCTTAATTAAAATACACCAACCGCGTGTGTAACCGTGATGGTCTCTTCTCGGGAGTCCGGGGAGTGAACACGGTGTTGGAGTTATGTTTGGCGTAAGTAGTTTCGGGATCACTTCTTGATCATAGTTGTTCGACCGTGCCTTGCTTTCTCTTCTCGCTCTCTTTTGCGATTGTAGCCACCAGATATGCTCGTAAACTTGCTGCAGCTCCACCTCACTACCCTGTCCTACCTTTAAGCTTAAATAGTCTTGATCTCGCGGGTGTGAGATTGCTGAGTCCCGTGACTCACGGATACTTCAAAACCAGTTTGCGGTGCCGATGAAACCGTGCGGTGTGGCATCCGAGCTCAAGGAGGAGCTCAATGAAGATCTTGTTCATTGTGTTGTTACGTTTGATTGATCGATAGTGGAGCCAGTTGGGACGATCGGGGATCTGTGTAGCATTTGGGGTAGTCTTCTTTTATTTTGGTTCCGTAGTCGGACCTTGATTGTATCTGTATGATGTAATGCTTTACTCATGTATTGTGTGAAGTGGCGATTGTAAGCCAACTATGTATCTCTTTCCTTATGTATTACATGGGTTGTGTGAAGATTACCTCACTTGCGACATTGCTTTCAATGCGGTTATGCCTCTAAGTCGTGCTTCGACACGTGGGAGATATAGCCGCATCGAGGGC
Organism: Aegilops longissima; assembly: GCA_021605205.1. Lineage (NCBI taxonomy): Eukaryota > Viridiplantae > Streptophyta > Magnoliopsida > Poales > Poaceae > Aegilops > Aegilops longissima. The sequence goes on from CM038681.1 coordinate 605,281,119, forward strand.
GTTCAAGTTGGTAATCGAGCCTTCCCGACTTAGGAGCCCCTGCTTGATTGTTTCTTTGGCGTTGTTGAGTCTAGAACGGAAAATGTTTTGAGTCTTAGGATTATATATATCGGAGAGTAGGATTCTTTTTACTCCTCAGTCCCTTCGTCGCTCTGGTGAGGTCTCCTGACGTAGAAGTTTTGAATTTCCTCTCCTCAAATTTCACTAAATTTTTTTTAGGATCACGCGGGTATCTTGGAATCGTTCGATGGTTTTGTGACGAGAACATTGTTCTTGGTGCCTCCTGACATTTAGGGGTTGTGGCAGTGTCCCGGGGAGTTGAGCTCCGATGTGTTGTCGTCACAATTTTATCGTTGCAGTTCTGGAATACCTGAGTTTTGCCGACATCGAAAATCTCTTTTATGCAGTTGTTGGTGAGATAACCTCGATAACCCAGTACTGGGGCGAGCTCGAGAGTATTGCCATGACTCGTATAACGGATGCTTTTCGAAGGTCGAGGTAAACGATTTCCGAAGGTTTCTTGGTTATGTGTTGACGGATGGATACAGCTGGATCTAGGTATTGTTAGTTTGGGTGATATATTTTGTGTCCCCTGTATCCCCAACACCTGATTGCATAATCAGAAAGTTTCGGGAGTTTATAGGTGGGAATTCAAGTAGCTCCTAGAATATCTTTCCGACAGATGCATGATATGGGATTGGGTAAATCTCTATCATATGTATTTGTTTCCGGCTTATTCTGCAAGCCAAATCCTTTGTTTTGTTCCGTTTTGTGGTATTCGAGTTGCTTCGAAGTCAAATGTTGAATCCATACCTTTCCTAAATGGTGTTCTCATATTGCTATGTGAATACTAATCCTTCTTGATGACTGAGCTTGTCATGTCAATTCTTTTCTCAACCGGCGTGCTTCTCTTCAAGTGGATCCGATCATTCCAACATTCGCAAGATCAATTCTAAGCTTTTCTCAACGGTGTTCGTTTCATCCGACCCAAGTTGCCTTTGTTTTCCCGCCCTCCCACCCCTTTTTCTTCAAGGACTCAGATTTCTTAATCAAGTATCAATTTTATTGAGTGAAGTTTCTTCATTCTTTTCCTTTAATGTTTTATCCGGTGATTTCTCATGAAGACGCTAAGGAAGCTTCAACCTTATCATTGTTCCATTCTAATTTTCTTCTCCGGTGGATTCAATTCAAGCTTTGTTGATCATATCTTTCCCTCATTTCAAGTGCTTTCTCATGCCAGTGCCCCCCTAATCATTCACCTCTCGTTATTCAATTGTTCCGGAGTGCCGAAGATTATCTCAGAAGATTCGTGTTTTCATTCCTAATCCGTGCAAGATTTCTCGTAGTTGTTATCCCTTTTGAGCCATTTAATTCTACCGATGCAATATCTATTTCAAACAATTGTTCAACGGTGGTTCTTTTGAGTGGGCCCTAACCCACAGGTCTTTTCCCAGGATCTTACCTGACTCTTTTAATTTCCCCGGAGTTATTCTCAATTCTTTTCAAGTGTGACGTAAGAATGGATTCCATCAGTCACATGCCTTTTCCAAGATCAATTTCAAACCATTTCATTGTTGAATCAACCTCTTTGCTTTTCATTCCGGAGTGCCTCAACAATTCATGGCGATTCTCATCATCATTCTCAACATTTGAAGACCAAAGAAGGATTTCAACTAAATCTTGCTCCATTCTCTTCAAGATTCATGGTTCTAGTTTGTTGCCATCCTCTCATAATTGTTTTAGATTGTGAGAATTCTTTTCACCCACCCGGAGCATTTCAGGAGTCTTTTCAGTTTGATTCTCTGGAGCCCATCATCTCAGAATTATTCATTCAAGCGTTCAACTCTTGTTTTCCAAATCTCACCGGTGCATCGTCGAAATATCCTCTAATCAGTTCATGATCTCTCCGTTCTCTTGTATCTAAATTCTCTCAAGTATCTTCGTTCATTTCTAATTCCTTACGGCGATTCGTTCTTTTTCTTCGTTCATTTTCAATTCTTACGGTGGTTCGTTCAAGATTTCACTTCCTTCTTTATCATATCAATTCATTTGTTGTTTCCAAATCCCACCGGTGGTTCCATCAATACCTTCTCAAGTTTGCACTATATCTCTATCTGTAATCATTTTTCAATGAGAATAAGTAGTATGCCAAATCCATTGCTTGCCATCAATTTAATTGGTGAAGGATCAGCATAATGTAATTCTTATTCTTGTTTCATCGAGTAAGTTCAATTCCTTATTCCGGAGGTTCATCAAAATTCTTGATTTCAGTTGTTCATCTTTTCTTTTCCTGGAGTTCCAAGCTCTCATCATCACAAAGATCCATCTAAATCACTGCAAGGCTTCACCTGGTGTTTTCAACTTCTCTTTCTTTCTATCACCCTTTTGTTTATCGGAGTACATCATGGAGGCTCTACATGATGGTTCGTCAAGGATTCTTTTCATTCTTCAATTGTTCTTCAAGATTTTTCTCTCGGAGTTAAGATCCGCCAAGCTATACTCTAAAATAAGCATGGTGGTCAACACATGTTTTGTTTTGAGGTGTTCAAGTATTCTTCTTCTTGCATTTCGAAGTGCAATTCCTTCTACAATATCTTTTGAGGTGGTGTTATGTCACTCTTGACAATTTCATTCATGTTTCATGATTCATATGTTGTCAAGAATGAGGTAGTTAAACCCATCAACTCCTTCGAGCATGAGTTCTTCTCAGTCCATCAATCTCTTCATTGGAGTTATCTTGGTATAGATTTCACCTAAAGCCTTCCCTAAGGAATGTTGCTATTATGGTGCTTATCAATGATCCAAGTTTTCCTCCTATCCTCTCAATGAAAGAAGTTTTCATCTCCGTGTTGCTCTCAATCCGATCAATTGTTTCCGTTGGTGGCAGAAGCTCACCTCATAATTCTGAGATGTTTTCATAAGCCCACTACAAGATTATCATTATCGTTGTTGTTTTTCAAACAACTCCGTTCTAGCCTTCCTCGTAAGGATGTTTCTTTCAAATTCATTTGTGGTAGAAGTTGTCATTTTCTTCTCCGTCCCTTTATCCCAACAATCTAGATTCTATTCTTTCGTTCCGAAGGCATTGTGATGTTGCTCTCTTCGACCCATCGTCTCGTTTTGTCAAGATCATGTTCTTTTTCTTGCATTATCCATTTAACCGGAGTGTCATGTTTTCATTCAAGTTCTCTCATCTTATCAAGTTTTGCCTGCTTCCTCAACCTGAGTGTTGTCTGAAATCCTTCTTACCCCTTGTACCATTCTTTCAATAGTTCCGGAGGCAGTGTGTTGTTGATTTCATCAAGTATCATCCTATCTTCTCAAGTTCATGTTCAATTCCTTCCATTTACAGTCGGAGTGCTGCCCAAATTATATCAATCTTATTCCTTATCTATCTAGTTTTAACCGGAGTGGTTTCAGTATCTATCTTATCACTAAACCTCTTGGTTCTCGTCGTATCCCTTGTTCCTCTTTTCTAACGGACTGTTCGCAATCTCGTTCATTCCATTGTATTCTTTCTTTCAATTTGCTCAACATCTCAAGGTTCATGGTTTCACTCGTTTCTCGGAGAAGCAACTTAGTTTTACCTCTTTCTTCTGTCGTTTTTCTATCCGGTGCCATCCTAGATCTCGGGACGAGATCCTCTCGTAGTGGTGGAGTGTTGTAACGCCCCAAGACCGATGCTCCAGAAGACTTCCAGCTATTCTGGGTTTCGCCGTGTGTTCCATCTGTGCCTGCCCTTTTATTTTTGCATTGCATCATGTCATCATGCCATCATATCATTAATTTTAAAACTCATCTTAATAAATTGCATAGATCTTTTGATCTATTTAAATCGAGGGAGGGTTGACTTCTCTTTATAACATATCGTCCCAATATTAGGGAGCTATATAAAATATTCCATTGTTTTGGAATCACCATAACCCACTTGCAAAATAAATCCCATACCTTTTCTGCTCCGAGTTGACCTCAAAACCTTGCCAATATTATTTCATCATTTTCGGAGCTCCACCAAAATCCTCAACATTTTGGCCACACCAAACCTAGTCCCAATTCAAGACCATTTGAATTATATTCAAATGAGTTTGATTTAAATCTTTCAATCATGGCCTTTCTATTTTTCTTGGATCGAGCATATTTTTTGCGAGTCCGGAAAATTACCCCCATCGTAAATGCTATCCCAAACACTTCCTTTCCTCTTTTTTTCCTCTTTGGTATTTTCTGTTTTGGAAAATATAAAGAGAGAGGAAAGGAGCCCAACCAGGCCAGCCCAGCTCCTCCATGGCCCAAGGCCCAGCCGGCCCCTGACTATCTAACCCTAGCCCGCATCTCTCTCCTTCCCCTCCTCCCGACCAAGGCCGCCAGGAGAGCCTCGCTCGATCCCCTCATCCTCACTCTCCCGATCCCCCTCATCTCCCTCGTTCCCTGTGCCATGCCGCCACGCTCAGCCATCGCCAGGGAGAGCCCCGCTCCTCCCGATCCCCTCGTTGCCTCCACCGCCGAACCTTCCTCCCTCATCTCCCTCGCAGCCTCTCTTCCTCCCCAGCGCCACGGCCTCGCCCTTCCACCTCCTCGCCGGCGGCCCTGGAGCGCCGTGCCCTCAACTCTCCTCCTCGTCGCCCCTCCGGTCGCTGCGACCAGGCGCGCAGCCACCTCGTGGCCCCTCCGTTCCTCGACCTGCGCCACGCAGCAGCAGCAGCTTGCTGCACCTCTCTCCGACGCCTTGCGCCGGACCTTCCCGACCTCCTCGTCGTCGCTTCACCGTCCGTGACCACGGTGCCCTCGCCGAGCTTCCGCAAGCCGTCCCCGCGGCCCCAAGCCTCTCCGCCATCTCCCGCCGTTGCCTCTCCAGGACGCCGCTCCTGGCTTCCCGCCACCACTGAGGCCAACTCCGGCAGCCGCGCCGCCCGCCTCGACCACGACTCCGGCGAGATCCAGGCAGCCCCGCGCCGGACCCTCGTTCCCGCGCCTCTGCCTCCTCTGATGCTGCCGCCTCTTTGCCAAGGACATCGCTGAGTTACCCCAGGAACCGTGGAGTCATGCACGGGAAAACCAAGTCCGAAGACTATCGAGTTACCCCAGGAACCGTGGAGTCATGCACGGGAAAACCAAGTTCGAAGACTACCGTGGCCGTGTACCTCGCCCAGTACCACTACGGTTCCTCAAGAACGCCAAGTTCGACTACACGGTGACGCGCCAAGTACCCCTTCGTTTACGTCAATACCGGCAAGTTCAAAGATCCCAAGTACAACTTCGACTCGTGTACCACGGCGAACATGTACGGCTACATGACGACCAGACGACCACCGAACCGCAACGCCAAGTACCCCTACGCGAAGGCGCCAAGTCCGTTCGGGATTCATCAAGTACCACTATCGATGACTCGAACATCTACGGACATGAACAATTACTTCCTCTCCGAAGCGTGAACCACTACCACGCGAGAATGACTACTTCCACTACCGTCGCGAGCGTCTACTTCCCTCTCTGGCTTCGACCGCTTGAGATGAATGCACGTTTGAAGGTATAGACCGAGACGACCGCGATGAGATGCCCTTGCATGTATGAGATGCACGATACGTTTGCACCGTGTCCGAAATTTGTCGCTCACTTGTTCCTCCTCGTTGCCATGCCATCGTCTCGTGGGAACCCGGTAACCGGGAACACCCCACCATCTTGCTCAACTCGCTCACGCCCACTTCTTTTGCACCGGTATCTCTGTGAGCTACCGGAACTGAAATGTTGTCGTGGCATCATTTTCGGATTCGTTGCCGTGGCACCCCTTTCTTCCACCACGGTGACACAATGCTTCATAACATGCTCCTGTCAACGTTTTCATAAAAATTGCATAAAAACTTGCTCATGTCATCCGCATCATGATAACAACATTTAAATGTTTATAATTGTTGTTTGCATTAATTTGCTTAAATGCCATGCTAAAATGATTTATTTCATATCTAAATAACCGTAGCTCCATTTTAAATAAATTATATATGTAAATGGGGTAGAAAAATGCCTAGTTTAACATGGTGTACTTGTTTGGCATGTTTAACAACATTAAAATTGTGTTTAGGGAAGAACAGTAGCAAATTCGAAATATGCATATGAGGATTTTTCCGGAATTGTTGTTGTTGTTTCCAGCCTCATTTAATCTTGCCTAAATAGTTAGTTTCTTGTGCTTCACCTCTTGCCATGTTTAATAACATTTAATATTGTTGAGTACATAACCGAGAGAGAACTAAATAAGTGATGTGGTGTTTTGTCAATATGCAACCCGTTGCATATTGAGCTCCACTTAACTTGTAGTGTTGTTTGTGCATATTGCCATGCCATGCCTCATTAAACCGGACATGCATCATACTTGTTTGTGCATCATGACATGTTTATGTGATGGTTGTTTACTATGATGTTTGCTTCTTTCCGGGTTGCTTCTCTCGTTAGCTTCGGTTCCGTTCCGGAGTTGTGAGGATTCGTTCGACTACGTCCGTTTGTCTTCTTCATGGACTCGTTCTTCTTCCTTGCGGGATTTCAGGCAAGATGACCATACCCTCGAAATCACTTCTATCTTTGCTCGCTAGATGCTCGCTCTTTTGCTATGCCTATGCTGCGATACCTACCACTTGCGATATCATGCAACCCATATTGCCATGTCAAGCCCCTAACCATCCTTTCCTAGCAAACCGTTGATTGGCTATGTTACCGCTTTGCTCAGCCCTCTTATAGCGTTGTTAGTTGCGGTGAAGATGAAGTTTGTTCCTTGTTGGAACATGGAGATGTTGTTCCTTGTTGGAACATGTTTACTTGTTGGGATATCACAATATATCTTATTTAATTAATGCATCTATATACTTGGTAAAGGGTGGAAGGCTCGGCCTTATGCAGTGTTTTGTTCCACTCTTGCCGCCCTAGTTTCCGTCATACCGGTGTTATGTTCCCGGATTTTGCGTTCCTTACGGTTGGGTGATTTATGGGACCCCTTGACAGTTCGCTTTGAATAAGACTCCTCCAGCAAGGCCCAACATTGGTTTTAACATTTGCCACCTAAGCCTTTTTCCCTTGGGTTCTGCAGACTCAAGGGTCATCTTTATTTTAACCCCGGACGGTGCTCCTTGAGTGCTGGCCCAAACGGCAGATGCAGGGGCCACCACGGGCAACTCGAGGCTGGTTTTACTCGTAGGCTGACCTATCCGGTGTGCCACGAGACCGAGATATGTGCAGCTCCTATCGGTTTGTCGGCACATCCGGCGGCTTTGCTGGTCTTGTTTTATTCTTGTCGAAATGTCTTGTAGTCCGGGATTCGAGACTGATCGGGTCTTCGGTAGAAGGAATATCCTTCGTTGACCGTGAGAGCTTATAATGGGCTAAGTTGGGACACCCTGCAGGGTATTATCTTTCAAAGCCGTGCCGCGGTTATGAGGCAGATGGGAATTTGTTAATGTCGGTTGTAGAAAACCCGAAGTTGATCTTAATTAAAATACACCAACGGCGTGTGTAACCGTGATGGTCTCTTCTCGGCGGTCCGGGAGTGAACACGTGTTGGAGTTATGTTTGACGTAAGTAGTTTCAGGATCACTTCTTGATCATAGTTGTTCGACCGTGCCTTGCTTTCTCTTCTCGCTCTCTTGCGATTGTAGCCACCAGATATGCTAGTCGCTTGCTGCAGCTCCACCTCACTACCCTGTCCTACCTTTAAGCTTAAATAGTCTTGATCTCGCGGGTGTGAGATTGCTGAGTCCCCGTGACTCACAGATACTTCAAAACCAGTTTGCAGTGCCGATGAAACCGTGCAGGTGTGCATCCGAGCTCAAGGAGGAGCTCAATGAAGATCTTGTTCATTGTGTTGTTACGTTTGATTGATCGATGAGTGGAGCCAGTTGGGACGATCGGGGATCTGTGTAGCATTTGGGGTAGTCTTCTTTTATTTTGGCTTCGTAGTCGGACCTTGATTGTATCTGTATGATGTAATGCTTTACTCATGTATTGTGTGAAGTGGCGATTGTAAGCCAACTATGTATCTCTTTCCCTTATGTATTACATGGGTTGTGTGAAGATTACCTCACTTGCGACATTGCTTTCAATGCGGTTATGCCTCTAAGTCGTGCTTCGACACGTGGGAGATATAGCCGCATCGAGGGCGTGACATTAGTCTCCTCCGCCGACTGAAATTTCATGACCGGCTCATGCTATGTAGTTGGTTCTTCAAAGATGTCATATCCTCGGGTCAACATTGTCCTTGTAGAACTTTAACTCTTCCGTCGCGTAGGCCGTCTCAGCATAAGCCGCGTCACCTTCTTCACATTCTAGAGCCACCTTGCGGCTCCCGTGCACCGTAATGGTTCCCTTATAACCCGGCATCTTGAGCTGCAAGTACACATAACACGGCCGTGCCATGAACTTGGCATAAGCCGGCCGCCCAAACAGAGCATGATATGGGCTCTTGATCTGAACTACTTCAAATGTTAATTTCTCGGCTCTGGAATCATATTCATCCCCAAATGCTACCTCCAACTCTATCTTGCCGACCGGATACGCTGACTTACCAGGCACAACTCCATGGAAAATAGTGTTGGACTTCTTAAGGCTCTTATCAGTCAGCCCCATGCGACGGAAGGTCTCATAATAAAGGATATTGATGCCGCTGCCTCCATCCATCAGCACCTTGGTGAACTTGTATCCACCCACTTGACGGGTCACGACCAGGGCTAAGTGACCCGGATTGTCAACCTGGGGAGGGTGATCCTCTCTACTCCATACTATAGGCTGTTCAGACCACCTCAAATAATGAGGGATTGCCGGCTCAACCGCATTCACGGCCCTCTTATGAAGCTTCTGGTCCCGTTTACACAAACTGGTGGTAAACACATGATATTGCCCACTGTTCAGCTACTTTGGATTGCTCTGGTATCCACCTTGCTGCTGCTGCTGACTGCCCTGGCCAGCCTGTTGGTTATATCCACCCTGGTTCCCATGGGAATTTTGAAAATTGGAATTTGACCCGCCGCCCCGGCCATGAAAGCCGCCACCACCTGAGCCGCCCAGGCCATTGTTACCGTCAAACACGTTGGAATTCTTGAACGCCTTCATAATCGTGCAGTCCTTCCACAAATGGGTAGCTGGCTTCTCCTTAGTACCGAGTCTCGGACAAGGTTCATTCAACAACTGCTCAAGCGTGGGTCCTGACCCGCCAGACCGAGGAGGTGGCCTTCCCTTGCGCCGCTGGTTATGACCCTGCGCATTGGTGTTAGCCACAAAATCCAAGCTACCGTCAGCCTTACGTTTGTTACCTCCTTGACTTGCCGGGTTGTGCTGAGAGCCCTTGCCGTTGTCGTTCCTCTTTCCCTTCCCTGCCTTCTCATCATCAGACTCGGGATCCTTGGTACTATCAGAATCGGCATACTTGACCAGCGCCGCCATCAGCGTGCCCATATCATTGCACTCACGTTTGAGCCGCCCCAGCTTTTGTTTCAAAGGTAAGAAACGACAATTCTTCTCCAACATTAAGACTGCAGAGCCGGCATCCATCTTATTAGATGAATGTATTATGGCCTTAACCCGGCGTACCCAATGGGTTGTAGACTCACCCTCTTCCTGCTTACAATTCGTCAGGTCCACGATCGACATGGGCTGCTTGCACATGTCTTTGAAGTTCTGGATGAATCGGGCCTTTAACTCTGCCCATGAACTGATTGAATTAGGTGGCAGGCCTTTCAACCAGGTGCGGGCGGTTCCATCCAACATCATGGTGAAGTACTTAGCCATTGCTGCGTCCGAAACCTCCAACAGCTCCACAGCCATCTCGTAGCTCTCAATCCATGCCCCGGGCTGTAAGTCGGCTGTGTAATTCGGCACCTTCCTCGGCCCTTTAAAATCTTTAGGCAACCGCTCGTTAAGTAGAGCCGGCACCAAACACAGGACTCCTCCAGTCCGGGTGGCTATACCTACCTCAACAGAAGTCACCGGGTAAACCGGATATGGCTGATAAGCCGTCAACTGAGCCGCTTGCTCAGCCGCCCGTTCAGCCTCTTGCCGTAGTCTCTCTTGCTCCACCAAGTTAACGGCCTCATGACGTGGCGGGTTACCGCCACCTGGCTGGTCACGGCGTCTAACATTGCTTGATACGGCCGCTGAATCCATGTGCCTGCTATAAGTCGGGCTCCGGCTTGGACGAGGGGTCGAGTGGATCCTGTCTCGGCTGTATGAGTACGCCTCCTGCTGTACCAAAGCCGTCTAAAGAAGTTCCCTGACCCGGCGGGTTTTAACTGCAGTCGGCGAGTCGCCATCAATTGGGAGAGCCGCCAATCGGGTTGCCGCTGCTATCATGTTTTCCAATGGGTTGGAGTAATGACCCGGAGGGGTTGGTACGTACTGAGGTGGCGCCATGTTTGCACGGGGAGGTCCCATCACCGGTGACTGAAATGGTGCTCCGTCCCCGGGTGTTGCAACATGGTCTGGCCCTGTGCGCGGAGGGAGCCATGGCGGGTTGCCTGTCTGCGGGACGAGCCACGGCAAGTAACTGGGCCCTGCTCCTGGCGTGTTAAAAAGGTTCCGAGGGTCATAAACCGGGGGAAGTCGAGACTGGGTCTTCTGATACCTTCTCCTCATGACCTCATTAGCCGCGTTCTGGTCCTGTGTAAGCTGGAAAGCGTGCGCCTGGATCTACTGAGCCTGAACATCCAGAGCCGCCCATTCTGTGGTTATCCTGACATATTTTGCTGCCAGGTCTTCCTTAGCTTGCGCCATATCCAACTTTAACTGTGCCACTTCCGCATCATGACTAGCTTGATCCGCCGGGCTGACTACGGCGGTTAACAGGGTGGTCAGCTTGTCGGTGAGATCCATTAACACCTGAGTCGGCGAATGCACAGGGCCTCCTGCCCTGGCTGCCGCTGACCCGGAAGTTACGGCTGCTGCAGTTGTAGAGTCTTGGATGGGTTGGGTGCCAGCCATGAAGATCCCGACCCTGCACGACGGCTCAAGACAATCCGGAATACTGCTGCCATCAGAACAGCCGCCAAGCCCGCCATCCTGTAGTTGGTACAATGAATCTGTCTCACCTGTGGACGACTCACCATCAGAGTAGATGGCCGCCTCACCACCAGAGGCTGATCCTTCAGAGAGCCCTCCGTGGATGCATCCCACGAAGGCACGCTTCACAGCCGGAAGAGCCCGGGCGGGTCTCGCACGCTGAGCCGTTTCGACGAGGTCGGTGCAGATGTCCGGCTCAGGGCCCGGCTCGTCGATCTTGCCGATGAAGACGTGGATTCCGCCGAAGGGGACCCGGTACCCGTACTCAATTGAGCCGGCCTCGGGGGCCCAGCCTGCGTCATTAATGTAGAGCTTGTCGCGACGACTCTTGGTCATCCGGCCCATAACGTATCCCTTGAGCCCTTTGAAGCTGCCCTTCAAGAACTCAAATCCACCGTGCGCTGGCCCCACGGTGGGCGCCAACTGTCGTGGAATTGTCATGTCATATGTCCTAGCGAAAGGACTTAGTCATGGAGCCATCGCAACTAGGAAGCTTGAAGGGGTTAATTGGGACAAGAGACACGAGAGGTTTTTACTAGTTCGGCCCCTTACGATGAAGGTAAAAGCCTACATCTAGTTGTGATTGGGATTATGTATGTCTCGATAACCAGGAAGCAGAATCGCTTGACCTAGCTCTCGAGTTGTTGTTCGTGTCCTGAACCGTCACTGGGTCGTCCCCTTATATACTGAGGTGGACGCCCAGCGGCTCTAGAGAGTCCCGGCCGACTTATAGATTGTATCCGGCTCGGTCTCTTAATCTTTCTTGCCTTACAGTAGAAGTTACATGATCAAGGCGGTTTAACACTACGGGCCTTAGGTCACCTCTGGGCCGTTGGGCCTTTACTAAGCCACCGTCTTCAAGCTTGAGCTTCTGTCTTCAAGAATGCTTGTAAGTATAACCCGGCTCCTTTTGGCGGGTCATACTAATAGTTATATCCCCAACAGGATGGTCGAATGACAGTAGGTAGGAGGACTCCTGAGTGACATGATTGTCGAGTGGATTGCACTCGACATCTTTGATTGGGGGTCTCTTGCCGCCTCTTGAACTTCTTATCTTCTTGGGTAGTGACCTTGGGTAGGACATATAGGCCAGGCCTATGACCATACCATAGGTTTGTATCCTGATCACAGGGTGCCCCCCCCCAAGGGAGTCTGAATTGTACAAGAGGGAGGGGGCGCGACCCCCTCTTTCACTCTCCCTCTCCCTCTCCTTCCCTCTTTCCCCTTCTTGGAATAGGAAAGGGAGACCGACTAGGATTGGGAATCCTAGTTGGACTCCCCCTTGGCGCGCCCCCCTAGGCTGCCAGCCTCCTCCCTCTCCTCCTTTATATACGTGGGCAGGGGGCACCCCAAAGGCACATCAATTATTCTTTGCCGTGTGCAGTGCCCCCTACACAGTTTACGCCTCTAGTCATAGCGTCGTAGTGCTTAGGCGAAGCCCTGCACGGATCACATCATCAATACCGTCGCCACGCCGTCGTGCTGACGGAACTCTCCCTCGACCCTCTACTGGATCAAGAGTTCGAGGGACGTTATCGAGCTGAACATGTGCTGAACACGGAGGTGCCGTACGTTCGATACTTGGATTGGTTGGATCTTGAAGACGTTTGACTACATCAACCGTGTTAACTAACGCTTCCGCTTTTGGTCTACGAGGGTACGTGAACACACTCTCCCCCTCTCGTTGCTATGCATCTCCTGGATAGATCTTACGTGATCATAGGAATTTTTTTGGAATTGCATGCTACGTTCCCCAATAGTGGCATCCTAGACAGGTCTATGCGTAGATTATATGCACGAGTAGAACACAAAGAGTTGTGGGCGATAATAGCCATACTGCTTACCACCAACATCTTACTTTGATTCGGCGGTATTGTTGGATGAAGCGGCCCGGACCGACATTACATGACCGTTTCATGAGATTGGTTCTACCGACGTGCTTTGCACATAGGTGGCTAGCGGGTGTCTGTTTCTCCAACTTTAGTTGAATCAAGTTTGACTACGGCCGGTCCTTGTTGAAGGTTAAAACAACACACTTGATGAAAAATCGTTGTGGTTTTGATGCGTAGGTAAGAACGGTTCTTGCTAGAAGCCCGTAGCAGCCACGTAAAACTTGCAACAACAAAGTAGAGGACGTCTAACTTGTTTTTGCAGGGCTTGTTGTGATGTGATATGGTCAAGACATGACATGATATAAATTGTTGTATGAGATGATCATGTTTTGTAACAGAGTTATTGGCAACTAGCAGGAGCCATATGGTTATCGCTTTATTGTATGAAATGCAATCGCCATGTAATTGCTTTACTTTATCACTAAGCGGTAGCGATAGTCGTAGTAGCAATAGTTGGCGAGACAACAACGATGCTACGATGGAGATCAGGGTGTCAAGCCGGTGACGATGGAGATCATGACGATGCTTTGGTGATGGAGATCATGAGCACAAGATGATGATGGCCATATCATGTCACATATTTTGATTGCATGTGATTTTTATCTTTTATGCTTCTTATTTTGCTTAGTACGGCGATAGCATTATAAGATGATCCCTCACTAAATTTCAAAGTATAAGTGTTCTCCCTGAGTATGCACCATTGCTACAGATCGTCGTGCTGAGACACCACGTGATGATCGAATGTGATAAGCTCTACATTCACATACAACGGGTGCAAGCCAGTTTTGCACATGCAGAATACTCGAGTTAAACTTGACAAGCCTAGCATATGCAGATATGGCCTCGGAACACTGAGACCGAAAGGTCAAACGTGAATCATATAGTAGATATGATCAACATAGAGATGTTCACCATTGAAAACTACTCCATCTCACATGATAATCGGACATGGTTTAGTTGATTTGAGTCACGTGATCATTTAGATGACTAGAGGGATGTCTATCTAAGTGGGAGTTCTTTAGTAATATGATTAATTGAACTTTAATTTATCATGAACTTAGTCCTGATATTTTTTTCATATGTATGTTGTTGTAGATCAATGGCCCGTGCTCCCGTTCCCTTGATTTTTAATGCATTCCTATAGAAAGCTAAGTTGAAAGATCATGGTAGCGATTACACGGACTGGGTCCATAACTTGAGAATTATCCTCATTGCTGCATAGAAGAATTACGTCCTGGAAGCACCGCTAGGTGTACCACCTACGCCAGCAACTGTAGACATTGTGAATGCCTGGCAGACGCATGTTGATGACTACTCGATAGTTCAGTGTGCCATGCTTTACGGCGTAGAATCAGGACTTCAAAGACGTTTTGAACGTCATGGAGCATATGAGATGTTCCAAGAGTTGAAGTTAATATTTCAAGCAAATACCCGAGTTGAGAGATATGAAGTCTCCAACAAGTTCTATAGTTGTGAAATGGAGGAGAATAGTTCTGTCTATGAACACATACTCAGAATGTCTTGGTACCATAACCACTTGACTCAGTTGTGAGTTAATCTAATGATAGTGTTACTGGCAGAGTTCTTCAATCACTGCCACCAAGCTATAAAGGCTTCGTGATGAACTATAATATGCAAGGGATGACGAAAACGATTCCCGAGCTTTTCGCAATGCTAAAGGCTGTGAAGGTAGAAATCAAGAAGGAGCATCAAGTGTTGATGGTTAAAAAGACCACTAGTTTCAAGAAAAAGGGCAAAGGGAAGAAGGGGAACTTCAAGAAGAATAGCAAGCAAGTTGCTACTCCCGAGAAGAAGCCCAAGTCTGGACCTAAGCCTGAAACTGAGTGCTTCTACTACAAAGGGACTGGTCACTGGAAGCGGAACTGCCCCAAGTATTTGGCGGATAAGAAGGATGGCAAAGTGAAAGGTATATTTGATATACATGTTCTTGATGCGTACCTTATTAATGCTCATAGTAGCGCCTGGGTATTTGATACTGGTTTTGTTGCTCATATTTGCAACTTGAAACAGGGGCTACAAATTTAACGAAGATTGGCTAAGGACGAGGTGATGATGCGCGTCGAAAATGGTTCCATGGTCGATGTGATCGCCGTCGGCACGCTACCTCTACATCTATCTTTGGGATTAGTTTTAGACCTAAATAATTGTTATTTGGTGCCAGCGTTGAGCATGAACATTATATCTGGATCTTGTTTGATGCAATACGGTTATTCATTTAAATCAGAGAATAATGGTTGTTCTATTTATATGAGTAATATATTTTATGGTCATGCACCCTTATTGAGTGGTCTATTTTTGTTGAATCTCGATCGTGGTGATACACATGTTCATAATATTGAAGCCAAAAGATGCAAAGTTGATAATGATAGGTGCAACTTATTTGTCGCACTGCCGTTTAGGTCACATTGGTGTAAAGCGCATGAAGAAACTCCATGTTGATGGGCTTTTGGAATGACTTGATTATGAATCACCTGGTGCTTGCGACCCATGCCTCATGCGCAAGATGACTAAAACTCCGTTCTCCGAAACAATGGAACGAGCTACTGACTTATTGGAAATAATACATACCGATGTATGCGGTCCAATGAGTGTTGAGGCTCGTGGCGGGTATCGTTATTTTCTGACCTTCACAGATGATTTGAGCAAATATGGGTATATATACTTAATGAAACATAAGTCTGAAACATTTGAAAAGTTCAAAGAATTTCATAGTGAAGTGGAAAATCATCGTAACAAGAAAATAAAGTTTCTATGATCTGATTGCGGAGGAAAATATTTGAGCTACGAGTTTGGTCTTCATTTGAAACAATGTGGAATAGTTTCTCAACTCACGCCACCTGGAACACCACAGCGTAATGGTGTGCCCGAACGTCGTTACCGTACTTTATTGGATATGGTGTGATATATGATGTCTCTTAATGATTTACCACTATCATTTTGGGGTTATGCTTTAGTGACGGCTACATTCACGTTAAATAGGGCACCATCGAAATCCATTGAGACGACACCGTATGAACTGTGGTTTGGCAAGAAACCCAAGTTGTCGTTTCTTAAAGTTTGGGGCTGCGATGCTTATGTGAAAAAGCTTCAACCTGATAAGCTCGAACCCGAATCAAAGAAGTGTGTCTTCATAGGATACCCAAAGGAAACTGTTGGGTACACCTTCTATCACAGATCCGAAGGCAAGATATTCGTTGCTAAGAATGGATCATTTCTAGAGAAGGAGTTTCTCTCGAAAGAAGTGAGTGGGAGGAAAGTAGAACTTGATGAGATAATTGTACCTTCTCCCGAATTGGAAAGTAGTTCATCAGAGAAATCAGTTCCAGTGATTCTTACACCAATTAGTGATGAAGCTAATGATGATGATCATGAAACTTCAGATCAAGTTACTACCGAACCTCGTAGGTCAACCAGACTACGGTCCACACCAGAGTGGTGCGGTAATCCTATTCTGGAAGTAATGTTACTAGACCATGATGAACCTATGAACTATGAGGAAGCGATGATGAGCCCAGATTACGCGAAATGACTTGAGGCCAAGAAATATGAGATGGGATCCATGTATGAGAACAAAGTGGGGACTTTGGTGGACTTGGTCGATGATCGGCAAGCCATAGAAAATAAATGGATCTTCAAGAAGAAGACTAACGCTGACGGTAATGTTACTGTCTACAAAGCTCGACTTGTTGCAAAAGGTTTTCGACAAGTTCAAGGAGTTGACTACGATGAGACCTTCTCACCTGTAGCGATGATTAAGTCTGTCGAAATCATGTTAGCAATTGGCGCATTTTATGATTACAAAATTTGGCAAATGGATGTAAAAACTGCATTCCTTAATGGATGTCTTAAAAAATACTTGTATATGATGCAACCAGAAGGTTTTGTCGATCCAAAGGGTGCTAACAAAGTGTGCAAGCTCCAGCGATCCATTTATGGACTGGTGCAAGCCTCTCTGAGTTGGAATATACGCTTTGATAATGTGATCAAAGCATATGGTTTTATACAAACTTTTGGAGAAGCCTGTTTTACAAGAAAGTGAGTGGGAGCTCTATAGCATTTCTAATATTATATGTGGAAGACATATTATTGATTGGAAATAGTACAAAATTTCTGGAGAGCATAAAAGGATACTTGAATAAGAATTTTTCAATGAAATACCTCGGTGAAGCTGCCTACATATTGGGCATCAAGATCTATAGAGATAGATCAAGACGCTTAATTGGACTTTCACAAAGCACATACAATGATAAAGTTTTGAAAAGGTTCAAAATGGATCAGTCAAAGAAAGGGTTCTTGCCTGTGTTACAAGGTGTGAAGTTGAGTCAGACTCAATGCCCGACCACTGCAGAAGACAGAGAGAAAATGAAAGTCATTCCCTATGCTTCAGCCATAGGTTCTATCATGTATGCAATGTTGTGTACCAGACCTGATGTGTGCCTTGCTATAAGTTTAGCAGGGAGGTACCAAAGTAATCCAGGAGTGGATCACTGGATAGCGGTCAAGAACATCTTGAAATACTTGAAAAGGACTAAGGATATGTTTCTCATTTATGGAGGTGACTGAGGGAGTCCTGGATTAGGGGGTATCCGGACAGCCGGACTATATACATCGTCCGGACTATTGAAGCGTGAAGATACAAGACTCAAGACTTCGGCCCGTGTCCGGATGGGACTCTCCTTTGCGTGGAAGGCAAGCTTGGCGATCCGGATATTGTGTTTCCTTCCTTGTAACTGACTCCATGTAAATCCTAGCCCTCTCCGGTGTCTATATAAACCGGAGAGGTTGGTCCTTAGAAGGCCGATCACGATTACAATCATACCATCATAGGCTAGCTCTTAGGGTTTAGCCTCTACGATCTCGTAGTAGATCTACTCTTATACTACCCATATCTTCAATATTAATCAAGCAGGAAGTAGGGTTTTACCTCCATCGAGAGGGCCTGAACCTGGGTAAATATTGTGTCCCTTGCTTCCTGTTACCATCAGCCTAGACGCACAGATCGGGACCCCCTACCCGAGATCCGCCAGTTTTGACACCGACATTGGTGCTTTCATTGAGAGTTCCTCTGTGTCGTCGCTGCAGGGCTTGATGGCGCCTTCAATCGTCAACAACACGGTCGAGGGGAGACTTTTCTCCCGGACAGATCTTCGTGTTCGGTAACCGGCTGCTGGGCCAATTAAACAGCCATCTGGAACAGATCAATAGCTATGCCCCTGGCCACCAGGTCAGGTTCAGAAACTTCACCTACATGGCGGATATTCGCGAAGACTTGATCTTCGACGGATTTGGGCCTGCGCCAGGAGCGCCGAACAGTCACGACGAGCACGGCTTAGACCTGTTGTCGGACAAAGCTCGGGATATCGCCCCTGCGGTAGCCCCGGACCTAAATCCGGAACAGGCTGCGCTGCCTAAAGACGGAGGGTTGGACCCCGTCCCGCAGGCTGTACACTCATTGGCGGTGGAGCCGAACATGGGTCTCACCTCAGTGGTGGCCTGTGACTTCGGTCCCCCAGATTCGCATCCAGATGTTGGTTCCTGTCCGCGCGCTCCCGAGCCAGTCGAGCCAGGTTAGGCTCCGGTAATGGGGTTCACCGCTACGGATATCTTCCAGCACTCGCCCTTTGGCGACATGCTGAGTTCGTTAAAAACTCTCTCTTTGACATAAAATTCCGGGCCGAACTATGTCCGGCTCGAGTGGGAAGCAGGCGACGAAGAAATTCGTTACCCACCCACCACCCACTTCATAGCCACGGTTGATGATTTAACCGACGTGCTTGACTTTGACTCCGAAGGCATCGACGGTATGGACGACGATGCAGGAGAAGATTCAGAATCTATGCCGGACTTCCGCCTCACCACACGAATTATACATGGTGGATACGCCCAAGGAGGACGACGGTGACAATTCGGAAGATAAAATCCCCGGGCAAAAGCCAAAGCGACGGCGCAGACGCCGTTCCAAGTCCAAATAGTGAAAATAGCAGCAAGAGCGCCAGAAGGATCGATACTCCGGTCAACCCCGAAGGCAACATCGACCATACGGAACCAGCGATGGAGCAAGACGAGTCAGGTCACGCTGAACACAGTTCGAACGAGGCGCCGATGACAATGATCGGAAGGGCGAGTTCATCAAACCGGCCCAGGTTAAGAAGACAGTCCGGACGATGATGCATTCATCATTCCGGAAGAACGCGTGGAACGAGATAACCTCCACAGAAAGCTTATGGCCATAGCGAGAAGTCTGAAGAAGCAGAAGCAACGGCTCAAAGCCGCGCAGGAAATGCTCAACCGCAGATGGAATAAAGTGCTAGACACTGAAGAAAGATATGGCGACGATCGCCATACAAAGAGCTACCCAAAACGCAAGCTACTGCCAGAATTCGACGACGAGGCCATTCCACCAAAGAGCAACGCGACCAGGAGGCCAGATGTACCACTTCATAACCGCAACAAAGCGGCTGCCGACGCTGCACACGATCTACGTGAGCACCTGGATAAGAAAGCTGGCGCAGCTAGGTCCATCTACGGATCTAAAGGACACACCCCGGCGAGGGACTGTGGTCATCAAAACAATTATGCCAATCAAATACCAGTTCGGAATAAACACCGGACACAACAACAGCCGACGACATGCCACAACGCGTCCAGATACAGAGGGGCTGCTCACCCCCTGTGCTTTACCGAAGAAGTACTGGACCATGAATTTCCACAGGGCTTTAAACCTATGAACATAGAGGCATACGACGGAACGACAAACCCAGGGGTCTGGATCGAGGACTTTATCCTGCATATACATATGGCTCGTGGGGATGACCTCCACGCCATCAAATACCTTCCCCTCAAACTAAAGGGACCAGCTCGACACTGGTTGAAAAGCCTCCCCGAAAATTCAATTGGGAGTTGGGAGGAACTCGAGGATGCTTTCAGGGCCAATTTTCAAGGGACTTATGTCCGGCCTCCGGATGCTGACGATTTAAGTCACATAATCCAACAGCCCGAAGAGTCTGCCCGCAAGCTTTGGAACAGATTCCTCACTAAAAAGAATCAAGTTGTCGATTGTCCAGATGGCGAAGCCTTAGCGGCATTCAAACACAGCATCAGAGACGAGTGGTTCGCCAGACACCTCAGCCAAGAAAAGCCAAGGACAATGGCAGCCCTAACAAGCCTTATGACCCGCTTTTGCGCAGGTGAAGACAGCTGGCTAGCCCGTAAAGGCACCAGCGACCCCAGCACATCCGAAATAAGGGATGGCAATGGGAAGCCATGGCGTAATAAAAACAAACGCCAAAACAAGGAAGAGAGCCCGGATAACACAACGGTTAATGCCGGATTCAGGGGCTCTCGACCTAATCAACAAAATAAGCCATCTAAAAGGCGGTAAGAGGACCGTCCGGTCTAAGCAGTCTTGGACAAACTATGCCAAATTCATGGCACCCCTGACAAACCTGCGAACCACACGCACAGAGAGTGCTGGGTCTTCAAGCAAGCCGGCAAATTAAATGCCGAACACAAGGGAAGGGAAACACCAAGTGAAGACGAGGATGAACCTCGCCAGCCGAACACTGGGTGACAGAAAAAATTCGTGCAAGAGGTTAAAACAGTGAACATGATCCACGCGACTCGTACATCCATGAGAAGGCACGAACGCACGCATAGAGACGCACGCGATATAGAGCCCATCGTACCCACACCCAACTACTCGATGTGTTATCCGATCACCTTCGATCACTTGGACGGCCGAACTAGTATTCGGCGCGAAGGATCAGAGGCCTTGGTGCTTGACCCAATAATCAACGGATACCATCTCACCCACGTCCTCATGGACGGTGGCAGCAGTCTCAATCTAATATATGAGGACACTGTCTGCAGGATGGGGATAGACCCATCCAGAATTAGTCAAATTAACACCACCTTTGAAGGGGTGATACCAGGAGTTGAAGCCTACAGCAGGGGCTGCATGCGTCTTTGGAGGTAACATTGACTCTCGAGCAACTCGAAGCGAAGAACTACTCTTCATCGCCGCACCCTTCCAGCGACTATCATGCATTGCTTGGAAGAGCGCCTTCGCCCGCTTCAACGCATTGCCGCACTATAGCTACCTTGCACTCAAGATGCCGGTCCACGTGGCGTCATCACCGTTAAGCGGAATCACAGAGCGCTCCTCACACGCAGAGGAACACGCAACGGCCCTGGCCGCCGGACTATAAGCGGCCTCCAATATCAGAAAACATGACTGGTCATTAAGACCACAGACACGGTTAGACGAGTCTGGTAGCCCGGACAAAATTGAACCAGGGCACCGTATACGTAATTCCATAGAGGACACCAGGGGCTATAAATATTTAATAAAGCCCCACACTTGGCTCAATTTTATTAGCAGGCCAACATCTTACACTTTTATTATCTATCGCATACTTACGTTGTACTCTCCTACAAGTTCTCTTTTTCACAGACAACGTTCGCGCGATGCCCTTCCAGGATACGGCACAACGGAGACAAAGGCGCAGACGTGCAGCAGGGCCCCGCTCAACATGTTTCTTTTTAGATTAAGCCCCTGTGTAAACCTTTTCTATTGCCTCTTGTTGTTTAACCATCCCATGGGTTCCATACCCATAGAGGATACTGTCGTTATTGGCATTTCGCCACGACAGACTTACGCACGTACCTGGAAACACAGGGTTATAATGAATGGGCATTCTTGAGCCCATCATTTGTTATAAAGTCAGAATACCTTCGGGAGTGTTCGGCGTCACGAGTTTGGCCTTATATGCATCAGCTTCGAATCATGTCTTTCGTCAAATGTTGGGTTTTCCCGGCTCCTGGGTTTGCCGCCTTACGTTCCGTTATTATCGGCTAAGGTGGCCAAAGGAGAACTACTGCGATTGTGCCCTGGTTATGCCGGACAAGCACCTCAGTGGAGAAAGCCGAAAACTGACTGTCATGATACAACGAGAGACTGATCAACCACTCGAAGACTCACCGGAATCTTTAGGATTCCTCCGCATTAACGAAGGGCCATTTCCCGGTCATGTACATACGCGCCCGTATTCGGATGCACGCGAAGGTACCAGGGGCTACATAGTAGCCCCAACTTTAGACTCGCATGGCTAAGCGAAAGTGTTACAGCTATATAGTCCGGTTGCCTAGTTGATGCGATCACCTCCTTAATGGACCAAGACTTTGGATCAAGTGTGATTAAGCATATTTTTGCGAACACCCCGCATTGTATGCGTGGGGCTGAAATAACGATTATAACTTTCAGATTACATATATATATATATATATATATATATATATATATATATATATATATACGCATACGAGGACACAATCATATTTTCAGGCAAACAGTATAAATATAGCCTCATAATCAAAATAACCATTGTTTTTACAATGATTCGATTCATCACTCGAACAAGACATTCTTCGAGCACTGCGCCTCTATTAGGCGGGCACCTTCTGTGACCTGCGCCAAGTAGTGCTCGGCCGGATATTGGCCCCCCGCCGGATCCTGAGTCGCTATAATGGTGGCCTCCATATCCGTCCAATAGGCTTTAATGCAGGCAAGAGCCATCCGTGCACCTTCTATGCACGTCGACCTTCTCATGGCGTCGATCCGAGGCACGGCCCCAAGGAGTTGTTGCACCAAGCCAAAGTAACTGTCCGCCTTAGGCCCCTTTGGCCAAAGATGGTCTATTACAGACCGCATTGCAAGCCCGGATAGCCTGTGAAGCTCCGCTACAGCAGCCATCTTGTCACTTAACGGTAGCGGGCGAGTGGGAGCATTGAATTGCGACCAGAAAAGCTTCTCCACTTCCTTGTCACCCTGATCTTCGAAGAACTTGGCAGCGTCAGCTGTACTCTTCGCCAAATCTACATACACGTCCGCAGGACTCCAGCGTCCATCCAGGGGAGCGTACTTCGGATCGAAAAACTTCGTCCGCAACAAGTAGGAGCACCCAGCCGTGATTTTTCCGGCCTGTTGAAGCTCCTCCCGCGCACCCCTGAGCTTGGTTCGTATCTCCTTGGTGGCATTCAGTGCCTTGTTCAGATCGGCCGAACTATCCTTATGCTCCTTTTTAAGGAGCTCATACCGGTCAGCGGCATTTTTTAACTCCAAAGCCATTTCGGCTATCTTTTCCTCGCTTCGGCGATGTGCAGCCTGTTCGGCTCTCAGTTCCTCGGCCACCTTTAGGGCAGACGCATTGCTAACCCGAGCTTGTTCCTTCGCTCGGGCAAGTTCCGCCCTCGGGGCTTCCACGGCAGCAGCACCGTCTGCTGCCTTCATATTTTCCTATACAAAGGAAGGCAGAGCACATACCTTGTGATTTGTCTAGCCGCTCGTTCACCAGCGTGATATCGGCATCAATCGATCCAATCTGCCTCGTTAGTTCAACAACTTCAATGGACTAATCGGTGGCCGGACCCACAGGTACCTGCACGTATTTACAAAGCAATCATTGGTTTATGATCCCCCGTTTGCCGCCTAAGGGCGGCAACCGGAGTCTCAGGGGCTACTATCTATATGGAGCACACCTAGCGCGTGCCTCACAACCAAGAAAAATAGTGTATTCTTCACTACATACCTCAAAGCCTCTGAGCAGGCTTGTAAATGCTTCATTCAAACCGCTTGTAGCAGATGAAATCTTCTTGAGCACCTCGCTCATCAATGAGTTGTGCTCCTCCGAGAGCGCAGCTTCGCTCCGATGAAACGGTCGATGACGTCCGGCGGACATTGAACGTGTTGGACCCTTCCCATCGCCCCTCGTGTGAGCCAAACGCTCCGGGCTCAGGGCGGCTGACGCATTGGCTTTCGGCTTCGGCAGATCCGGACTCCTCCGTGACGACACCTCGGTGTCGCCCGCTTCATGAGTCCGAGAGGCGGGTGGGGTCTCGCTCTCCATCATCTCGGAGAAGGTCCCCGAAGACGAACTCTGTTGAGAAGAGCGCTGGCCGGACTGCAAAGGCGAATCCTGGTTATTGATCTAGGGAGAAACACAATACCTCACTACAAAAAATACACTTCCGTGATGATCGTGTTTGCCATAGTAGGTCGCGTTTTTTCATGCATGTACATCCATGACGATTTGATGGCGAATCAAGATAGTCATACATGTCTTTGTCGTAGAAGTGTTCCATGACATTACCAAAATTATCATCACGTGAAGTGTCCACTTCCATGACGATAAATCGCGTGTCACGCAGTGATTTCGTCAAGGGTGACCGACACGTGGCATCCGCCGTGCGAACGCCGTTAAGCTATCGGGTCGGTTTTGGCTCCGATAACCCATTAACGGCCCCGACCAATGGGGATTTTCCACGTGTAAAATCATCATTGGCTGGAGGAAACACGATGTCGGCTCACCGTTGGCACGAGATGTCATCCGTTCATTGGACGAAAGTCGCCTATGATACGGCGACATATGGCACGCCCAACAGAGGCCCATTCACGTGAAAAGGCCGCCCGTTTGACTTGGTCAAAGGTGGCGGCCCGGCCTGAAGCTTCAGTTAGCGGCTTTGTTTGCATATAGCCCATTTACAGCCCGCCAACCTGGGGCCCGTTCGCCTATCCGAATTGGGCCCAATGGGGTCATTGGGCCGTCAATATGATTCAGCCGTTTTAACTTCCGGCCCATGTGTGGCCCATGACTTCTTCGGCCCATATGAGGGACCTTTGTAACTCTTGGCCCATTAACGGCCCGTGGTAAGCCCGACCCGTAATGAGCGATTGTATCACTTTATACCCATTAACGGCCCGTTGTTCCATTGGGCGTTTCAGCTAAGTTATCTTTCGGCCTTCTCGGGGCCCATTGATTCTTAGGCTCATTTGCGACATTCGATTACATCTGACCCGTTCTTCGTCATTTTACGCTTGTGGGCCAAATTCAGCCCGTCGTTCTGATCAGCCCATTTACGGACCGTTAATATGTTGGGCGTTTTCATGTCAAAAACCCGTTGGGCTGTTTTCATAGAGTTATCAAATATGGCCTATTAACGGCCCGTTATGGTCCACGAATAAATGCGGCCCATGATTGGCGAAATGATGATCGCCCGTAGAAGGCCCATGGATCCTACGGCCCGTATGAGGCCATGGATAGTACGGCCCGTAGAAGGCCCATGGATCGTCTGGCCCGTGGAAGACCCATGGACCCTACGGCCCGTAGAAGGCCCATGGACCCTAAGGCCCGTATAGAAGGCCAATGGATCCTCTGGCCCGTATAGAAGGCCAATGGATCCCTCACGGCGGATGAAGGCCCATGGATCATCACGGACTGCAGAGGCCCACGGTTACAACACTCCGTGTTTGCCATGATTATTTTGGCCTAGTTACCAAAAATAGGCTATTGTGGCCACTAGAAAAACACGAGAAAAAGAACTGCGGTGACTACAAGCAAACAACTAAACAAGACAATAAGGAAATAAATAAGCAAGCAATTAAGGCTACCCTATTACGCTATTACATAATACATCCTTTGGGCATCAAGTTAGCCACCAATGCAAATATAGGGAACAAAGCAGCATATTACATACACTTGGCCGTCAAAATTGGCCACCGGTGCAAATAAGCGGCAGCAAAACAAAACATAAGCGAAACAACTTCATAAGAGCCCAAGAAAGCGTTATCACAGGTATCCACCATCTTTGGCAATAAACAGCAAGCTGACTAGCTTTGTCTGTTTAGGCGCTAAAATCCTCAACGCTTCTTTGTTGCACCATAAAGTATGCATCTGAATGCTCGAGGACTTCCAGATCCTTCCGCTTCTTATCGCAGCACAGGTGATCGATGTCTTTCATCTTGTAGTTGAGACTCGAGAAACCGAACTGATTCGGACAATGAGTTTGAATAGCTTTTGCATGCGGTAGTGGCGATGCTTTCGAACACTAAACCAAGGCAGGACTTTGGGGTTGTCTCGGTGTCTTCAAGATAGTCTTCCTTAGCTGTTTTATCAGCTTTGTTGGAGAACCAACAAGGATGTGTCACTATCACGAACCTTATCTGCATTACTTCCTTTACCATTGCTTAATAAGGCACTCTTCCTAATATTACGTCAACATTCTAAAAGAAGAAACAAGCGAGACACATAACAAGTTTAGCATGTACTAGTATATGAAACTCATTTGGTGAACCAGTTCATTAGTAAGGTGGACAGGATTAAACTACCAAGTCTTCTATTGCCAAGTACTAGTACATAATAAAAGCATCAAACAAGCAGATATCTATGTCCTATGGTCACTGCATTGTCTTGCCTAATCAAAATAGGTTCTCTCCCATCGCGATGAGGGGTACAATCTGCGAGTTAAGGAGTTGTTGCACCAAGCCAAAGTAATCGTCCGCTTTAGGCCCCTTTGGCCAAAGATGGTCTATTACGCATCGCATTGCAAGCCCGGATAGCTCGTGAAGCTCCGCCACAGAGCCATCTTGTCACTTAACGGTAGCGGGCGAGTGGGAGCATTGAATTGCCACTGTAAAAGCTTCTCCACTTCCTTGTCACCCCGATCTTCAAGAACTTGGCAGCGCCACCTGTACTCTTCGCCAAATCTACATACACGCCCGCAGGACTCCAAATACCATCCAGGGAGCGTATTGGATCGAAAAACTTCGTCCGCAACAAGTAGGAGCACCCACCGTGATTTTTCCGCCTGCTGAAGCTCCTCCCGCGCACCTCGAGCTTGGTTCAGATCTCCTTGGTGGCATTCAGTGCCTTGTTCAGATCGGCCGAACTATCCTTATGCTCCTTTTAAGGAGCTCATACCGTCAGCCGCATTTTTAACTCCAAAGCCATTTCGCTATCTTTTCCTCGCTTCGGCGATGTGCAGCCTGTTCGCTCTCGCCCTCGCCACCTTTAGGGCAGACGATTGCTAACCCGAGCTTGTTCCTTCGCCGCAAGTTCCGCCGGGGCTTCCACGGCAGCAAGCACCGCCTCGCTGCCTTCATATTTTCCTATACAAAGGAAGGCAGAGCACATACCTTGTGATTTGTCTAGCCGCTCGTTCACCAGCGTGATATCGGCATCAATCGATCCAATCTGCCTCGTTAGTTCAACAACTTCAATGGACTAATCGGTGGCCGGACCCACAGGTACCTGCACGTATTTACAAAGCAATCATTGGTTTATGATCTCGCTTGCGCCTAAGGGCGGCAACCGAGTCTCGTGGGCTACTATCTATATGGAGCACACCTAGCGCTGCGCCTCACAACCAAGAAAAATAGTGTATTCTTCACTACATACCTCAAAGCCTCGAAAGGTGCTTGTAAATGCTTCATTCAAACCGCTTGTAGCAGATGAAATCTTCTTGAGCACCTCGCCATCAATGAGTTGTGCTCCTCCGAGAGCGCAGCTCGCCCAAAGAGGGCTACCAAGACGTCCGCCGACATTGAACTGTGTTGACCTTCCCATCGCCTCGTGTGAGCCAAACGCCCGGCTCAGGGCGGCCGACGATTGGCTTTGGCTTGGCAGATCCGATTCCTCCGTGATTTACACCTCGTGTCGCCTCGCCTCATGAGTCCGAGAGGCGGTGGGTCTCGCTTCCATCATCTCCGGAGGAAGGTCCTCAAGACGAACTCTGCTGAGAAGAGCTGCTAGCCGGACCGCAAAAGACTTAATCTCGTTATTGATCTAGGAGAAACACAATACCTCACTACAAAAAAAATACACTTCCGTGATGATACGTGTTTGCCATAGTAGGTCGCGTTTTTTTCATGCATGTACATCCATGACGATTTGATGACAGAATCAAGATAGTCATACATGTGCTGTCGTAGAAGTGTTCCATGACATTACCAAAATTATCATCACGGAAGTGTCCACTTCCATGACGATAAATCGCGGTCACGTAAGTGATTTCGCCAAGGGTGACCGACACGCGGCATCCGCCGTAACGGAACGCCGTTAAGCTATCGTGTCGGTTTTTGGCCCGATAACCCATTAACAGCCCCGACCAATGGGGATTTTCCACGTAAAATCATCATTGGCGGAGGAAACACGGTCGGCTCACCGCTGGTACGTATGTCATCCGCTCATTGACCGAAGTCGCTTATGATACGGCGACATGGCACGGCCCAACAGAGGCCCATTCTCGTGAAAAGGCCGCCTGCTTGACTTGGTCAAAAGGTGGCGGCTCGCCCACGGAAGTTCGTTAACGGCCGCTTGCATATAGCCCATTTACAGCCCGCCAACCTAGGGCCCGCTACGCCCTATCCGAATTAGGCCCAAGAGGGTCAATCGGGCCGCCCAATATGATTCAGCCTGCTTTAACTTCCGCCCATGTGGCCCATGACTTCTTTCGCCCATATGAGGACCTTTGTAACTTTGGCCCATTAACGCCCGTGGTGAAACCGACCCGTAATGAACAAAGGTATCACTTTATACCCATTAACGCCCGTTGTTCCATTGTCGCTTCAGCCCAAGTTATCTTTCGCCTTCTCAGGGCCCATTGATTCTGGGCTCATTTGCAGATTCGTTACATACTGGCCTGCATCGCTATTTTCTCGCTAGGCCAAATTCAGCCCGTCGTTATAGCCAGCCCATTTACGGACCATCAAGCAATATGTTGGGCCGCTTATGTCAAAAACCTGCTGGCTGTTTTCATAGAGTTATCAACATGGCCTATTAACGGCCCGTTATGGTCCACTTAATAGTACGCCCATGATTGGCTAAATGATGATACGCCTGTAGAAGGCCCATGGATCCTACGGCCCGTATGAGGCCCATGGATAGTACGGCCCAGAAGGCCCATGGATCGTGACGTCTGTGGAAGACCCATGGACCCCACGGCCAGAAGGCCCATGGACCCTAAGGCCCGTGATAGAAGGCCAATGGATCCTACGTCCAGATAGAAGGCCAATGGATCCTACGGCCGGATGAAGGCCCATGGATCATACTGCCCGCAGGAGGCCCACGGCCACAACACTGTGTGTTGCCATGATTATTTTGGCCTAGTTACCAAAAAATAGGCTATTGTGGCCACTAGAAAAACATGTAAAAGAACTGCAGTGACTACAAGCAAACAACTAAACAAGACAATAAGGAAATAAATAAGCAAGCAATTAAGGCTACCCTATTACCGCTTATTACACATATTACATCCATCTGGGCATCAAAGTTCGCCACCAATGCAAATATAGGGAACAAAGCAAAGATATTACATACATCGCCGGCCAAAATTGGCCACCAAAGGTAAATAAACGCTGCAAAGAAAACAAGAGCATAATCAAACAACTTCATAAGAGCCCAAGAAACGTTATCCCGGTATCCACCATGCTGGCAATAAGCTTAGCAAGCTGACTAGCTTTGTCCTGCTTGGCGCTAAAATCCTCCAACGCTTGTCGTTGCACCATAAAGTATGTGATCCGAATGCTCCAGGACTTCCGCAGTCCTTCCGCTTTTGTCGCAGCACAAATGATCGATGTCTTTCATCTTGTAGTTGAGACTCGAGAAACCGAACTGATTCTGCATAATGAGTTTGAATAGCTTTTGCATGCGGTAGTGGCCAGAATCAACACTAAACCAAGACAGACTTTGGGGTTGTCTCAAAGTCTTCAAGATAGTCTTCCTTAGTTGTTTTATCAGCTTTGTTGAGACCAACAAGGATGTGTCACTATCCTGAACCTTATCTCGCATTACTTCCTTTACCATTGCTTAATAAGGCACTCTTCCCTAATATTCTGTCAGCATTCTAAAAGAAGAAACAAGCAGACACATAACAAGTTTAGCATGTACTAGTATATGAAACTCATTTCGGTGAACCAGTTCATTAGTAAGGTGGACAGGATTAAACTACCAAGTCTTCTATTGCCAAGTACTAGTACATAATAAAAGCATCAAACAAACAGATATCTATGTCCTATGGTCACTGCATTGTCTTGCCTAATCAAAATAGGTTCTCTGTCCATCGCAGTAGGGGTACAATCTGCGAGAGTTTGGGTTATGTGTGGTAGGGATGGTTCTTGTGCATGTACAACCGGGGTGCTATCTCCACCAAGAGGTAGCACTGTTTTATTTGAAGACCGTGTTTTTATTCCGCTAGACATTGGCATCACCCGCTCCAATTCAAATGGCTGATAAACAAGAAACATAGTTGAATGTACATACATTGTATGAGAGACAGATGCAATAGATAGTGTGGAAAAAAGAGGGCATGAAATAGTTGACATGTATATTGTTTAACTAAAACAGATAGCATGACATAATTTCACATATATGATGTCTATCTAAACTGGATAGCATAGCATAACTTAATTCAAAGATATGATGAATAACTAAACAGGATCGCATGACATAATTCACCTACATGTTATCTAAGTAATTAGGATCGCATCATTTAATTCACATATGTGATTTATATGCTAAACAGAGGGCATTTGATATGATGTCTAAACTAAGAACATGGTGTTGAATATTGTGTATATGATGTCTAAACTATGCAATGCAAGACACCGTATGCATGGTATGAGCAGATAACTGCAAAGTTAGAGCATACACCTCTGGGGAATAGGACTGGTCATCTCGTCTCCTAATCCATCTCTAAGGAGCTATCAGACCCAACAAGAGATCTGCTTCGACTGTAGCACTGCTCTCGCTCAAGGCCTTGTTTTCACTCTAGATTTTTCCATCTCCCACCCAAATGGCTGATTCACATGAAGAGTAGTTTAATGTACAAACATTGTCGATAAATGGAAATGTAATGAAGAAATGGATGGGCAAGATATCATTCAAATATATGATGCCTGGTTAAACAGATGGCATTGCACATTTCACATATATTATGGCTGGCTAAAAGACATGAGACTGCATAATTCCATATATGATATAGAAACTAAATAGGTGGCATTACGTAACATGTCTAAATCCAAGGCATGACATATATGATGTCAAAAGTAGGCACTGAAGGCAACATATGCATGATATGACTAACATCATCATGCCAAGGTAGAGAAAACACCTTGGGGGTAAATAGGAGTTGTCACCGCGGCCTCAATCACGCCTTAGAACAGATATCTTCCTCTCGATTACAACTGAGAGGGGTGGGGAGGGTTTGCCATTGAACCCACCATGGAGCGATGTCTGCATGACATTGTATTGCCGCAAAAACTCTTCTTTTTTCTCTACATGTTCAGATTATCGTACAATATCCTATATGCATACAAAAAAAATATGGTGAGATTATGTAAGGAGAGCATGCAGAAATTTAGAGTGATGGTAACAACCAAAGAATTGACGCTTCCGCTGAACCAAAATAGCCCTAATGGATCGACGTGAATGTATAGTAATAAGTGATGCAACAAGTGTACAACCTCTTTGTCGTAGCCATGTCGACCTCAAAGATCATTGGGTTGGTCGTTGAAGCGCTTGAGGCAGAGGTGGCTGCTTGAGGTGTGGAGGAAGATCTCGAGGAATCAGAGACGACGCCCGTGGCATCGCTCTGTTGTGATGGATCGTTTTTCGTTGGAGCAGCTCCGTGAGTCAGAAGACGCCAAGGTGAAGCAAGACAAGATGTACATCATCAATCTCAAGTGGGATTCTAATAGCATCTCCAATAGATGATGTAAAATGTATGTAAAATTAACATCACCAAAACCACCTAACTACAACAGATGAGGTAAAAACTGTTGACTCAACTTAATCGTCAAACTGAAATTTACTATGGAATCTTAATGCTACCGTCAAACTGAATGCAATGGTAGCAGAGAGGCACTTGACATGTAGTTTAGGCAGGCCTGCAGCTCATCTTCAACCTGCACCCCGAGAGCCAGCCACCACCACCGGCCGAACCGCTGCCCAGGCCTCGCCGCCTCAAACAACTCGCCACCGCCGCCTGCCAGCCCTTCTAGGCCCTCGCCTCACCTATCCGCCGAGCCCCGCCCCTCACCAAGCGGGTGGTTCTTCCTTAACTCCGCGAGCCCCAACCCCCTGAAAATCGACTAACCCAAAAGTCAATTCAGTCGATCAAGTGTGGCTTAATCGAGCAGCAAAGCAAAGACGAGTGAGGGGGAGAGCAGCAGCAAGAATCGGGCGAAGCGAAGGATCGAACGAGAGCCGAGCAGCAGCAAAGAGCAGCGAAGCGAAAGCAAGCGAGAGCTGGAGCAGCAGCAGCAGATCCGGCTGGTATGGACGCCACCGCCGAAGGGACCTCGTACTAGGCGAGAGCCGCCATGGATATGTCGCCCACGGCGCCGGCTTTAAGGTAGACACTCCATGGGGGTGCGGGATGGAGCACCGTCGGCGCCGGGATGTCGAGTTAAGGAGAAGGTGTGATGCGATGAGTGTACAACCTCTTTGGTGGCGCCGAGTAGGCATCGGCTTTGTCCGAGGAGTCTTTGAGGATGTTGCGGTTCCGGTGGAGCAGGTTAAGGCGGCGCTGTGGGGATGGAGCAGTCGCGATAGACGAGGCGATCGTCGGAGCAGCTCCTTGGAGGTGGAGGACGGGGCGGCTGATGCGGCAGGACGGCGAGATGGACGACGGATCCTCATCCGGGGAGGCGGACAAGGGACGTCGAGCTGTTGCGGTGGACGAAGTTGTCGGGGAAGAGGCTCCGGCTGGGCAGCGGTGACGTGGCGGATGGAGGAGGGTGGGGTTTCGTGGCTGGAGCGGAGAGGTTATGGGGGCCTGGGATTTCGAATGCCAAAAAGGGGGCGATGGGAGGGGGTGAAGCATGACTTAGGGACGCGCTTGTCCAAAATGTAGGGTGTGTTACAAAACTACCCCCACCGATTTGAACTAGTGGCCCTTCGCTCAGTGGTTAGAAGGGGATTTCGTGGTCGGGATTTGGCAGCCGGAGGGAGTTTTCGCGCGTTGTAATTTCGGGATAGCAAGGCGCTGGTTGTGAAGGCGCCAATTTTGGGAGCACGATATCTGAATTTTCGGATATAACAAGACGCTGGTTCAATTTTAGGACAAGCCTAACGTAGTAATATTGTACTTGTAATGCACTCAAATCAATTTGCACTTCCTCAAACAAAAAGAAAACAAAAAAATAAAACTATTCACACCACACAAAGAGAGAGTCTTGCCCTGTTTTACTATACAAATGCTATTCAAAGCTACTCCCTCCTTCCATCTATATAGGGCCTAATGCGTTTTTTGATGCTAATTAACTTTGACCGAATATTAGAGCAATGATATATGACATGCAACTTACACAAAGCACACTGTTAACTTCGTCTGTGAAAGGTTCTTTCAATGATATAATTTTCACATTGTGCATGTCATGTACTATTAATCTTGTCAATAGTCATAGGCGGTCTTCAAAATCTCATTACGCCCTATATAGATGGAAGGAGGGAGTATGAATCCATGTTATTTCTGATTAATTTTTTTGCTTGCTGTATAATGCATATAACCTACTCATACCAACATTTTAGTGCATTCCAAATGTCTATACTACCACTACAATTCGAACTAAATTTGAATTTGTTTCTCTATTTCAATAAGAATCTACAATCATGATTGTTGCCAACTTCAACCATCATAGTTTCCTTGCTATCCGCCAGATATAAATCGACGGCCTATAATGCAGGATGGCAGCACACCATCATCAACAACTCCGCTTTTTATAGGAGTAGAGATAAAATATATTAAATGTAGTATAACATGTTCATAAACACACCATGTGTATCACCGTTATATATATTCACACATGCCGGTTTAAAAACTATGATAAATTCTTCAAATATCCGAATTCGCTTTTATAATGAAGTATATATGATCTCTATTCGCCTTTTACACCCACACAACCCTCTTATCTTTGTAGCTAGCGCTAACTTTCTCTTGTGCATGCACACGCTCGCATCCCTCTCACCCTCCCTCAAGATTCTCTAGCTCCATCGCAAATTGCCTTTTCACTTTAGGTCGTTCACCCACGGTGTGTGTAGGCCCGCCGCTCCTTCTTTACGGCACATATCGATCGATATGCCTCTCTAGCCAGTGTGCCTAGCACAAACACAAGCTTCCCTCTTCTCTTGTCACCGCCCATGCCTCACTCCCACCACTCTTTTCATCGCTCTCGCATCGACACTCCTCCCCGCCGATATAGTATGCCTCTCGCACGACCTCCTACATGCATCCCTCTATCTCTATCCTTCTCCTCGTGCCTCGCTTGCTTCTAACACACACATGCATGTATACCGATCGATCTCCCAACATATACCGATCGACTTTAACTACCCCCCATCGATCGACGCACCTCACAAGTTATGTCTCCTTTCTAACAAAGGGCGATTGATCTTCCCACGTAGTTATGTCTGCTACCACAGCCACATCATCCCCTCATCATTCGTGCATGCCTCCTAACCCATCTCTCACACGCACGCAGCACGCACAACAAGCAGCCATCTCTCTCTTATTGATATTATGGCGCGTTCTCCGCTTGTCTAGCAAGCCTATCCCACCATTTGTTAGAAGCAACTCCACTACCACCCCTCCAACACTCTAGCCTGCTCTCTCTCCCAACCTTATTCCTCTCCCCGACATATGCATGGATGTCGATCGATCTCCCTTAATACATGAGGCGATCGATCTCCTTAATACATGAGGTAGGCCTCTCCTCCTCCACACATATACCAGCCATTGTACCTCTATAGTTAATTGGGCCTCCTCTTCCCCCACCACACACCGATAGTCGAGCGCTGCAGGTAGGTATCCATGCCACAGAGACAAACCGCACATGTCCCTCTCACGCTCCAAAGAGGCCAGCCACTCTATATCTTTGACGTGGGCACACACAAATGCGATGGCACTTTTATCGATCGCAAGACGCACACACACACACATCATCCTCTTTTCGATTCTATGGACACCTCAAGCCGGTGATACCTCCACTCTCTTCTCGTGGATCGCCCCCTCTATATATACGTTATATCCAGGACTCTATTTCACACACATTGCATATGTTACGTTTTTTGATTGAACCCCCCTGTCAGGACCCAGATTCCAAGTCACACAGATCTAGCCGGTAACACCTCATATCACTTTGCGTCCTCACGCACGGTATTCCCACGGGTGTCGCCTTACCATGGCTCGGGACCGTTTGCGCCTTTTGGCTCACGTATATGATAGTGTCGCTAGCATCCATATGACAGAGAACCCGGGCCGACATGGCTAGTCGTGAACCCAAAGCGGCACTAACCCATGGGGACAGGCATACATGAATCACATTGAGCATGTCGGTCAGCAGCGTGAATCCGGGCTGTAGCACTGGCTAACAGACTCGGGAACCCGGCTGTAGCAGGCTAGGCAGACTCGGATGTCACCGCTGACATTTCAAGGGATGTACACATGAACAAAGTGAAACACATGCCGCCAATCAAGTGTCCCGAAAGCAGAGTGCTGGGCTAGCAGGACTCGTGAACCGGCTGTAGCGGACTACTATGGCTCATGGAAGCACTAGACTACATTTCCCCTTAAGAGAGGCTGCCAAGGATAAACAACTAGATTGTCGGATCCCACACAAACCAAGCATTTCAATCATACACACAATATGCTCGATATGTGTAAATACAACATGGCATCACAACATAACTTTACGACTCAAGTATTTATTCATTAGGCTCCGAGGAGCCAAGATGTTACAAACATGGGTCTCATGTCATGACCCAACATTCAGAGCATACAAGTCAAGGCACATGCGGAAGCTTAACATGTCTGAGTACAGACATCTACAAATGAAAAAGGCTGAGAAGCCTGACTATCTACCAGATCCTGCCGAGGGCACAAGATCGTAGCTGAGGTAACAAGCTAAACGTCGAAGTCCACGCGGAACTACTAGCGAGACCGAAGTCTCTCTGCAAAAATATAAAATAGGCAAACGTGAGTACAAATGTACCCAGCAAGACTTACATCAGAACTAGCCACATATGCATTAGTATCAACAAAGGGGGTGGTGGAGTTTGACTGCAGCAAGCCACCTTTGACTCGGTGGCTATCCTGAACTACGACTGCAAGTAACTCTTTTGAGGTGGCGCACACGAGTCCACATATTCACCAAATAAATACACCACTATGGGTCCGCTCCCATCTCCCTACGAGAACGCAATCCATAGCACTCACGCTCATCTTGCGCATTTTAGAGTATCCACTTTCACTTGTGTATGAACTATTATAGGCAACCCAGAAGTCCTTACCATGACACGGCTATTCAATAGATGATGTTAACCCCTGCAGGGTGTACTTCTTCACACACGCTCACCACTTATCGCCGCATACACGACATGTACTGCAACCTTCAAGCGGAAGCCCAGCGAGGTGTCGGCCACGCCTACCTAAACATTCAAGTCTCTAGTCCAGGTTTATCGCCTATTCAGGTTCCATCCAAGACGAGTCCGCCGAGGTTTCCACATACGGCCCCGAACGATGTGAGCAGGGTTCCCGAGACACCAAACGGGCGCCCAGTACACCGTGCCACGGTGTATCTACCGCATCATAGCCCACCCCTAGGTTCAGTGCTACGCACGGCCTCCAACACATAACCTACAAACACCAGAAACTAGTTGCAACTCCTGGACAGAGAACAAGGGTGGTTAAGAAGTCGAGAGAGTCAATTAAGGATCCCAATGTGTGGTAGTAATTGTTCATGGATCACAAACACAGAACTCAGTTCCTGAGGACGGCTTCGATGAGACAACCCACCATGTACTCCTACATGGCCTCTCACCACTACCTTTACCAAATCGTGTTCACACACTTAGCTCACACACAGTAGGACATGTTCACACACCTCTGATTCATCCTCCATGAATCATCAATTCTAAGCAGTAGCAGGCATGACAAACAAGCATGAATAAGTAGGCACAACAAGGCTCAAACAACTCCTACTCATGCTAGTGGGTTTCATCTATTTACTGTGGAATGACAGGTCATGCAGAGGATAAAGGGGTTCAGCTACCGCAGCAAGTAACAGATGAATCGCTGTTGTCCTAATGCAGTAAAAGAGAGCAGGAGCGAGAGAGTGGGATTGTATCGGAATGAACAAGGGGTTTTGCTTGCCCGCACTTCCAAGATAATATAGCTCTTCATCGTTGTCATCGATCTCATCGCCGAAACCACGTCTATCGAGAGGGGACAAATACCGGCAATGGAGAAGAAACACAATCAATGCAATGCACAATATGATGCATGATCATGACATGGTAAAATGAGTGTGTTGGGCTAATGCAACTACAACATGTTAAATGGAGTTGGTTTGAACCCTAGGTTCAAATTCAAACTTCATATGTGAAATTCAAATGCCATTTAATTGATTTGACCTGATCATCAGGTATAAGTTGTTTAAACATGCATGAAAATGGTACAGATGGAAAGATTGGATTTTTCTGATCATTTTTCATATATAACTTATTTGATTTGGAGCTACGGTTGAATTACTATGATTTTTAGAAGTTTAGGCAATTTTCTGGATTTTCTTGTAAAAGAATAAATCCAGAAAATGATTTCATCGCTACAAGATGACGCCACCGTGATGTCAGCAGTCAACTGAACCGGTCCAGGTCAAACCTGACGTGGGGGCCACACGTCAGTGACACAGGGTTGTTTAGGTCGCTGACATGTGGGACCAGGTCCACGGCCACGTCAGCGAGGTCAACGCCGACGCGTGGGGCCACTGTGGATAACCTAAACTAAACATGAGCTTAAACCGTGGTTAAATAAGGGCGTGGGGCCCATATGTCAGTGAGAGAGGGGGCCAATTAGCATGGTCATTAGCGTTAATTAAGTGGCACGTTGACTTCGCCGGAGTTTGGCCGGCGACGAGCAAAACCGCGGCGGGAGCTCGCGGGAGTGGCGCTACGGGCGGCGGCTAGACGTGCGAAGGCCACCAGTAGGTAGCCCGCGCTCGACCGCGTCCAGCAGAGCGGTCGGGAGGCCTCGGGGTCGCCGGAGACGACGGCCACGTCCACGAGGCGGTGGCCGAGCTCGGGTGAGCTCGAGCGGTGGCTATAGGCACGTGGGAGGAGCCGGTGCTAGCTACGGCTCTCGGAGATGCGCTGAGCGCGGTGGTGTGCTCGGCCATGCTCTAGGCAAAGGTGGCTACGGTGGTGACATGGCCGGCGGCGAAGAGCTCTGCTCGCTATAACGGCGGCTAGAGAGGGAAGTAGAGCATGTGGAGAGGGGGGAAACGATGGCGAAGCTCACAATGGGTCGAGGATGGTCTCAGCTGGCTCTGGGATGCGGCAGAGGCGGTGAATCGACGGCGGCAATCTACGATGGCCGAGGAGGGGAACGGAGGAGCTGGTGGTGTCCAGGGGCTTCCGGCGCCGTGCGGCTTGGTGAGGAGGTCGAGGACGAGGTATCCAAGCTACTGGGCAGGCCGAGGGGTCGAGGGGCAGGCTCTAGCTGCGGCAACGGCGAAGGCATGGCGAGCTCCGCCGGCCAAGTAGAGAGAGAGAGCAGAGGAGGGGGAAAGATCCAGGGAGAGTGAGAGAGGGCCAGAGGGGTTGTGTGGCGCCCTTAGCCAGCTCCAGGCGATCGGCGGCAAGCAGGAGGTGGCGAGCTATGGGCGAGCGCGCGTCGGGCACACGCTCTGCGTCCGATTGGCGCGAGGTGGAAGACGCCTTTGCCCCTGGTGCGCTGGGTCGGCCTACTGGGCCGCTAGGTGGGCTGCAGGTAAGGTTTTTGTCCTTTCCTATTTTTTTGTAATTCTGTTATGTTTTCTATTTTGCAGGTTTGTTTTGAATTTGGTTTTGAAACCAATTCAATTTTTTTTGCTTCTGAAAATATTTTTAGGAGCTAAAAGAATTAAACCAATGCTCCACAAAATATTTCAGAATTATTGGACCTATATTTATTTAATACTCCCTCCGTTCCTAAATAATTGTCTTTCTAAAGATTTCAACAAGTGACTACATACGGAGCAAAATGAATGAATCTACACTCTAAAACATGTCTACATACATCTGTATGTTGTAGTCCATTTGATATGGCTAGAAAGACAATTATTTGGAAACGGAGGGAGTAATAGATATAAATCCAATTCAAATAGCTATTGATTTAATTCAAATGCCCAAAATAAATGTTTCTGAGATACCAAAAATATTGGTTTGGATTTTACCTCTTGCCAATATTTCCAGATGATAACAGGAACATTTTCTTGGACTCATTTGATGAAATTTAAATGTTGGTTATTTTTAGAGGTTTCCGAGGCTTTTGAAAATTCCTCAATTCAAGTTTCATTTGAATTTAAACATGATGCTCACATAGAAGCTAGCATAGGTCAGACCAGAATTAGGGATGTGACAACTCACCCCCACTAAACAAGAATCTCGTCCCGAGATTCCAGACCTGAGGTAAGAAGATAGAGGGACACAAGCTAACACGATCTTCATGTTACAATTGCCCTTCTCGAAGATGTTGATTCATTTATTCAAATGGATCTTGGCGTCTTTGCTTTCGAGGTCTTCATCCAACACGATGATGACAGAAAGAGACTCTACAGAAAACGATCTCCTCGAAGATCGAGGTATACAATATTGACTCGCGGAAGGAGATGTTGAAACATCTCGAGTTGAGACACAAAACACATCGAGAGGGATGGAAGAACAAACGACAGGGTTTGATTTGGTGGGCAACAATTCCACGCTTAGAAAGATGGTGGATGGTGTCAAGGTGGCGAGGAAATAATTGCCATGATCCCATAACGGGGCACCTCAGGGAAGGTGACTCGTAGAATTATTCTTTGAAGTGGCAAAATAATTACATTTGATTCAAAGATCATTGAAACTATTCATACTAGCCTAAGGCAATCACAATCGATCATTTGAAGGAGTTCGAAAGGATGACATACTCAGACTAGAATGGATGATGTGGACTACCTTGTTGAAGACAACACAATGGATGATTTTGCTTATCATTGGAAATGGATGGGCCCATGGTAGGACCGCTTTTGAAGATGATCCTGGGCAACAATTTTTGGGGTGCAAGCTGGGAACATAATGCAAATGCTGGGAATGTTTCAACCATCATATCTGCCAGAGATTCAGATCTGGTTGGTAACAGGACATTTCAGACAGCATGTCTGAAAAGGAAAGGTTGCAACACAAATCGACGAGATGATCTTGCGAGATTCTCGGGAGATGGACTATGGTAGTAAGCTCCAAAACATGAGCGGTTCTGCTACAAACATGTGAACACGCTGTCCTGCATAAGCATGGCCACGTAGTAGTCTTATATTAAACACTACCAAGTTCGTGGGGAACCATCATCGAGGATATTGAAATCTTTTCATAAGTCCGGATTAGCTCTTATGAAGGGACTCCTTCTCCTTGAGCAAATCAGTCAGTGGCTTGTTGTGCTAGGGATACATATGGAATGAAGGTTGCGAGCCTGTCAAACCATAGCATGCTTCGCACATGCATGACTGACTTGGGATGGTACCAGAGGAAGCAAAAACAAACTTTCTCGAATTCACGGCGGCAACTTGCTTCAAATGCACATGAACAAGAGGAAGTCACCTCTTTCATCCAACATATTCTTCATGAACAGGCACGAAGATAATGCTTACAAAAGTTTCCAATGCTAGCTTTAATGTTCCACATGGATCATGGGGAGACAAGATGTTGCCGATGGGCTCAACAAAGAACTCATCGGAATTTCCATATCATCGATTCCGCCATCATGTGAACATGGTGATAGCATTGGTCAGACCAGAAGATGTAATGGTGTATGCTCGAGGGATCAACCACGAGTAAGTCAACATTATGAACATCGTTGATTCTGATTTGACTTGACGATAGCCCATACTCAAGTCAAAGTTTTGACAACGCAATAGATCCAACAACTGGTCACGAGGACCAAATGATGGAGATATCATCTTTCTTCAACACACACACACACACACACACACACACACACAAGTATATCCCTTAGTGATGAACTAAGTCAGACAAGCTTTCATCTTCCAACTCTCCAAGTTGTTGTTTAGCTTAACCAACTAGCTCAGGGTTATCCAACACAGATTCTTGGAGAATGGCTGGTTTAGAGGAAAACCAACTTGATCACGAGCTCAACATAACAGTCAGGGGACAACCTGGTAATACTTTCGAGAAGATATTCAGAAATCACGAACCACCGATATGTTACTAAGCTCGAGAACAATCTTGCTTTTGAGGGCAAGATGATATGATCAAATGAGCGAGGACTTGACAAGATCCTAACTCATCAATCGAAGTGTGCACCAGGAAAATGGACTAGGTGGCACGATCAACCTTAGGGTGATGATTCAATAATCAACACGCTAAGAATGAGAATATTGTCCATGAACTACCAAGCAACACGGTTGCTAGGAGTATAAATTTCACACATCATGGTTCACTTGTCGGCATTCTGGTTGCAACAACACGGGGCCCAGAAATGAACTACGATGGCGAGAAGTATCACTGTATCAAGAATTCATAAGATGGTGTGCAATTCCCATGACATTCTTGACATATGGCGGTAATACTTGTGGTAGAACAGTAATCAAAAGCTGGATTGGCATTTTGATCTGCTAAATACAACTACTTTGACCCAATCCTCTAAGTGGACAAGGTAATCGAGTTTGTTTCTCCCACCATTCCATAATAGAATGGCTTGATGACCACAAGAATAATAGGCGCCGATGACTAATGCACGACTACTCCTCGACTATCAATTGATGTACGGGGTCGTAATACAACCGAGAAGGGTCAACTCAAGGAACATATAACTTTCTGAGTTGTGGATGCATAGATTAGTATGTCGAACCAAGTTCAACAGGTTTGTTCCGGATAACCCATGCAGAGAGGTAGGACTGGAAGAATCACAATTATGGATGGAGAACTCCTCAAGAGTACTCTGATTGTGGTATTTTGGTTCAAAAGGACTTCTGCCATAAGCAGTTCATGGTATTTGGAAGAAGGAAATACCACGGACCTCGAGGACTATTGCAAGGTTACTAATATCCTAAAGGAACTAGCAAACACTATCAACAGGAGGTATGTAGGGTGAATCTCGGGTTCAAGAACCCAGGAATAGAATACCTACTAACTAATAACATCACGGGATGCTTTCGAGAATGATGGCCAGAATCATCACACGGGGAACACAAAACATGGCTAGTTTACTAGGTGACTCCCTAAAACACCTAGGTTCATAATAAAAGCTCCAACATATATGCCGAGGCAGCGGAGTACCTCAACACACTAATTTGTGTGATTAATATGGCCCAGATGAACATTAGAAACGGAGAGAAGGAATTTTCAAATGCATCAAACTATTTAGAAATCTGGGATGACTCGGATAGCATAACGGCTGTAAATGCTCAAAATGATTTGAGACATCCTGCAAAATAGTGGCATGACCACTCAACATCACAATATCAAGGTTCAGAGACCAGCTATGAACATACGGAAGTAGTAAAAACTGAACAGAGATTTGAAAATATCAATTCTATAAGTCTATGGATTAGTAATACGTCATCCTAATAGATAGATGAGAAGCCTAGTTCTTAAACCCCGTAGAAGAGAAGAGGATGACTCGGATCAGAAGGCCATGAGATAAAGGAGTAAAAAGAGCCTTACGTTCCCTTCCACAATCAATTCCCTTACATAACTAGAGCATTTCTAGACACAACTTCCACCAGTTTGGCTTGGTAATCCTACAGGCAGTCAGGCTCTGATACCAAAGCTGTCAGGACCCCGATTCCAAGTCACATCGATCTAGCCGGTAACACCTCATATCACTTTGCGGCCTCATGCACGGTATTCCCACGGTGTCGCCTTACCATGGCCCGGACCGCTTATGCCTTTTGGCTCACGATATGATAGTGTCGCTAGCATCCATATGACGGAGAACCCGGCCGACATGGCTAGTCGTGAACCCAAAGCGGCACTAACCCATGGGGACAGCATACATGAATCACATCGAGCATGTCGGTCGCCAGCGCAGAATCCGGGCTGTAGCACTGGCTAACAGACTCCGGGAACCCGGCTGTAGCAGTTAGGCAGACTGGATGTCACCAAGTGACATTTCAAGGGATGCACACAGAACAAAGTGAAACACATGCCGCCACCAAGTGTCCCGAGCAAGAGTGCTGGGCTAGCGTGACTCCAAAGGAACCGGTCAGAAGCGGACTACTATGGCTCATGGAAGCACTAGACTACATTTCCCCATAAGAGAGGCTGCCAAGGATAAACAACTAGATTGTCGGATCCCACACATACCAAGCATTTCAATCATACACACAATATGCTCGATATGTGTAAACACAACATGGCATCACAACATAACTCTACGACTCAAGTATTTATTCATTAGGCTCCGAGGAGCCAAGATGTTACAAACATGGGTCTCATGACCCAACATTCAGAGCATACAAGTCAAGGCACATGCGAAGCTTAACATGTCCGAGTACGACATCTACAAATGAAAAAGGCCGAGAAGCCCGACTATCTACCAGATCTCGCCGAGGGCACAAGATCATAGCTGAGGTAACAAGCTAAACGTCAAGTCCACGCTGCACTACTAGCGAGACCAAGTCTCTACAAAACATAAAATAGGCAAACGTGAGTACAAATGTACCCAATAAGACTTACATCGTAACTAGCCACATATGCATTAGTATCAACAAAGGGGTGGTGGAGTTTGACCGCAAAGAAGCCAGCTTTGACTCGGTGGCTATCCCGAACTACGATCGCAAGTAACTCTTTTGAGGTGGCACACGAGTCCACATATTCACCAAATCAATACACCACTATGGATCCGCTCCCGTCTCCCTACGAGAACGCCATCCATAGCACTCACGCTTATCTTGCGCATTTTAGAGTATCCACGTTCACTTGTGTATGAACTGTTATAGGCAACCCAGAAGTCCTTTACCACGGACACGGCTATTCGAATAGATGATGTTAACCTTGTAGGGGTGTACTTCTTCACACACGCTCTCACCACTTATCGCTGTTTACACGACATGTACGCGGCAACCTTCAAGCGAAAGCCCAGTGAGGGTGTCGGCCACGGCCTACCTAAACACTCAAGTCTCTAGTCCAGGTTTATTTCCTATTCAGGTTCCATCCGCAGGGAGTCCGGCCGAGGTTTCCACATACGGCCCCGAACGATGTGAGCAGGGTTCCCGAGACACCAAACGGGCACCCTGTACACCGTGCCACGGTGTATCTACCGCATCATAGCCCACCCCTAGGGTCAACGCTACGCACGGCCTCCAACACATAACCTACAAGCACCAGAAACTAGTTGCAACTCCTGGACAGAGAACAAGGGTGGTTAAGAAGCCGAGAGAGTCAATTAAGGATCCCAATGTGTGGTAGTAACTGTTCATGGATCACAAACACGTAACTCAGTTCCCGAGGACGGCTTCGATGAGACAACCCACCATGTACTCCTACATGGCCTCTCACCGCTACCTTTACCAAATCGTGTTCACACACTTAGCTCACACACGTGAGGACATGTTCACACACCTCCGATTCATCCTCGGCGAATCAGACCTAACTCAA
This sequence comes from Aegilops longissima, assembly GCA_021605205.1. Taxonomy (NCBI): domain Eukaryota; kingdom Viridiplantae; phylum Streptophyta; class Magnoliopsida; order Poales; family Poaceae; genus Aegilops; species Aegilops longissima. The sequence goes on from CM038681.1 coordinate 605,325,517, forward strand.
CTCTAAGCAAAGAGCGGCATGACAAACAAGCATGAATAAGTAGGCACAACAAGGCTCAAACAACTCCTACTCATGCTAGTGGGTTTCATCTATTTACCGTGGAATGACAGTCATGCAGAGGATAAAGGGGTTCAGCTACCGCAGCAAGTAATGTATGAATCGCTGTTGTCCTAATGCAGTAAAAGAGAGCAAGAGGGAGAGAGTGGGCTTGTATCGGAATGAACAAGGGGGTTTTGCTTGCCTGGCACTTCCGAAGATAATATAGCTCTTCATTAGTGTCATCGATCTCATCGTCGAAACCATGTCTATCGAGAGGGGACAAATACCGGCAACGGAGAAGAAACACAATCAATGCAATGCACAATATGATGCATGATCATGACATGGTAAAATGAGTGTGTTGGGCTGATGCAACTACAACATGTTAAATGGAGTTGGTTTGAACCCTAGGTTCAAATTCAAACTTCATATGTGAAATTCAAATGCCATTTAATTGATTTGACCTGATCAGCAGGTATAAGTTGTTTAAACATGCATGAAAATAGTACAGATGGAAAGATTGGATTTTTCTGATCATTTTTCATATATAACTTATTTGATTTGGAGCTACGGTTGAATTACTATGATTAAAGAAGTTTAGGCAATTTTCTGGATTTTCCTATAAAAGAATAAATCCAGAAAATGATTTACTGCGTCAGCATGACGTCACTATGATGTCAGCAGTCAACTGACCCGGTCCAGGTCAAACCTGACGTGTGGGGGCCACACGTCAGTGACACAAGGCTGTTTAGGTCGCTGACATGTGGGACCAGGTCCACAGCCACGTCAGCGAGGTCAACACCGACGCGTAGGGCCACTATGGTTAACCTAAACTAAACATGAGCCTAAACCATGGTTAAATAAGGGCGTGGGGCCCATATGTCAGTGAGAGAGGGGGCCAATTAGCACAGTCATTAGCGCTAATTAAGTGGCAAGTTGACTTCGCCGGATTTTGGCTGGCGACGACCAAAACCGCGGCGGGAGCTCTCCGGAGTGGCGCTACGGGCGGCATGGGGACGGCGAAGGCCACCAAGAGGTAGTTCAAGGCCGACCGGCCCAGCAGAGCGGTCGGGAGGCCTCGGGGTCGCCGGAGACGACGACCACGTCCATGGAGGCGGCGGCCGGAGCTCGGGTGAGCTCGAGCAGGTGGCTATAGGCACGTGGGGAGGAGCTGGTGCTAGCTACGGGCTCCTGGAGATGCGTTGAGCGCGGTGGTGTGCTCGGCTGCGGCTCTAGGCAAAGGTGGCTACAGCGGTGACATGGCCGGCGGGGAAGAGCTCTCGGCTCATTGCGAACGGCGGCTAGAGAGGGAAGTAGAGCATAGGGAGAGGGGGGAAACGATGGCGAAGCTCACAGCGGGGTCGAGGATGATCTCAGCGGGCTCGTGGATGCGGCGGAGGCGGTGAATCGGCAGCGGCGATCTCCGGTGGCCGAGGAGGGGAACGGAGGAGCTGGCGGTGACCAGGGGCTTCCGGCGCCGGGTGCGGCTTGGTGAGGAGGTCGAGGACGAGGTAGCCGAGCTACTGGGCAGGCCGAGGGGTCGAGGGGGAGGCTCTGGCTGCGGCAACGGTGAGCGGTGGCGATGAGCTCCGCTCGGGCTGCGAGAGAGAGAGAGCAGAGGAGGGGGAAAGATCCAGGGAGAGTGAGAGAGGGCCAGAGGGGTTGCGTGGCGCCCTTAGCCAGCTCTAGGCGATCGGCGGCAAGGTGAGGTGGCGAAGATGAGCGAGCTGTCGGGCACATGCTCCAAGGTCCGATCGGGCGCGAGGTCGAAAACGCCTTTGCCCCTGGTGCGCTGGGGCGGCCTACTGGGCCGCCAGGTGGGCTGCAGGTAAGGTTTTTGACCTTTCCTATTTTTTTCTAATTATGTTCTGTTTTCTATTTTGCAGGTTTGTTTTGAATTTGGTTTTGAAACCAATTCAATTTTTTTTTGCTTCTGAAAATATTTTTAGGAGCTAAAAGAATTAAACCAATGCTCCACAAAATATTTCAGAATTATTGGACCTATATTTATTTAATAGTAGATATAAATCCAATTCAAATAGCTATTGATTTAATTCAAATGCCCAAAATAAATGTTTCTGAGATACCAAAAATATTGGTTTGGATTTTACCTCTTGCCAATATTTCCAGATGATAACAGGAACATTTTCTTGGACTCATTTGATGAAATTTAAATGTTGGTTATTTTTAGAGGTTTCCGAGGCTTTTGAAAATTCCTCAATTCAAGTTTCATTTGAATTTAAACATGATGCTCACATGGAAGCTAGCATACGCCGACTGAATTAGGGATGTGACACCCCCAAAAAAAACTCTCAAGAACCCACACACTATATCTCTCTAGTTTTGTTTCTCTCTCACACAACCCCACGAGGTGGTGTACGATACAAGAAGAGAATAGGTGCACTGCACGCATTCACGCTTCGTGCCCAGCCACACCACTGGTACACGGTGGAGCCTATTTCTTTACTTAAATGGCAGACCACGTATAATTTGAACGCTCAGAAGCGGTTGTTTACCTAGGGAGGTCGTGGTACCACGCCCGCACGTAAACAAAGTTCGACTTGACGCGCTGCCGCTGCTATTTTTAAATAAAGTTATAGCGCCAATGGCACGCATACGAATATAAAACGATTTTTATGGAGAAAAGGTAGTCCGCCACTATATACAATGGAGCCTTGCGCGCCTGGTTTGTCGCTTCTTCGAGTATCTCACACAAGGCTGTGGTGGCTCTCTCTCTCTCACCGCTGGTCACCGATCAGGCCTCATCCCGTCCGCCGGGAAAGGGAGTGCGGTGGCCTCTCTCTCACCGCTGGTCACCGATCCGGTCGCGGCCCCGCCCGCCTGGGGGAAAGGGAGGAAGTGCATCAAGCCCGCTCGACGACGCCGAGGTAGCACATCCCGATCCGCGGTACACGCCGCTCTTTTGACCAAGCTCCGTGTGGCAGGGCTCACGCCACCTTCTCGCAGATTCCGCCTACCGCTGCTCACCTAGTTACATCACGACGACCTCCGTGTATCCTCCGCCTTGCTCCACCGCCTGCCTTCCCACGCCGCTGCATGTGGATCTTCCATAGTTCTTTGCCCAAAACGTAGCTCGCCCAAATAGATTTTCCATATTGCATTCTCGCCCTCACACCGCTTTTAGACAAACACAACCGTGTTGTTATCTTCCTTAGGGCAAGGAATATGCTTCTTTTTGTCGCCGCATGTGTCATCAACTGTTATTGGCCAGAATTGTTTCCTTTCTACCTCTTTTTTGCAAACAGGGCTATCCATTTCACTCGCTATGATTATGCACCTTTTGGTGAACTGCACAAATCACTTTTTTCTTAAGAGTGTTTTGTGCAGCTTGTACTAAAATGTCACATGGGCAACGCCTCTACATTTCAAAGGCGATCGCACAAAGGGAGATTGGTTTTGCTCTATCCTCCTCATCGAACTCCGAGCCTAATCTTCTCCAACTTGTTAGTCTTAAGAGAGACTACAAAGGTGACCGGCTTCTATTTATGTGTTTATTGTTTCATCGGCAGTCCTCTATTATCGTGAATCACACTTAATATCTTTGGAACAGGGACGCCAGCTCTATTTTAGTGGAACTGCACAAAATGATCGGAATGTTGCATGCTCCGCATAGCTACTTTTTTTCCCAACATGCCTTGTTGATTTAGACAGAGCTGGGGGACGTTGCTGCCAATGAAAGCATGGATCAATTTTAATTTAACACCTTCTCACAACTCGTTTTCGCCAGATGTAATTATTAGCTCGATCCGCTAATAATTGACATGCATTAGCAAGGAAGTTAGTTTTTATTGTTTCCAAAAGAGCATCGATGGCAAGACACGCCAAATGTAAGTGAAAGCTCACACCATTGTACAATTTCATGTCTCACTAGAAAATTATTTGTATAGTACGTCAATTATGTAAACAAATGATGGAAGCTTGATAGCATTGCCGTAAGCCCTTTGTCGGTGTCAAACCGCGGATCTCGGTAGGGGGTCCTGAATCGCGCGCCTAGGCGGATGGTAACAGGAGACAAGGGACACGATGTTTTTACCCAGGTTCGGCCCTCTCGATGGAGGTAATACCCTACCCCGCTTCATTAATATTGACGATATGGGTAGTACAAGAGTGGATCTACCACGAGATCGAGAGGCTAAACCCTAGAAGCTAGCCTATGGTATGATTGTTGTTCGCCCCACGGACTAAAACCCTCCGGTTTATATAGACACCGGATAGGGTTAGGGTTACACAGAGTCGGTTACAATGGTAGGAGATTTACATATCCATATCGCCAAGCTTTCCTTCCACGCCAAGGAAAGTCCCATCTGGACACGGCACGAAGTCTTCAATCTTGTATCTTCATAGTCCAGGAGTCCGGCCAACGGTGATAGTTCGGCTATCCGGACACCCCATAATCCAGGACTCCCTCAGTAGCCCCTGAACCAGGCTTCTGGCGCGCATATTGTCTTCGGCATTGCAAGGCGGGTTCCTCCTCCGAATACTTCATAGAAGATTTTGAACACAAGGATAGTGTCCGGCTCTGCAAAACAAGTTCCACATACTACCATAGAGAGAATAACCTTGCAGATCTGCTAACGTATTCCGCGGTATGACATCACACCACGGCCAGGCCTTTATACGGTGTTTAGCGAGGCGGTTTCCTTGGCACGTCTTATCAGAGCGGAGATCGTGCCCCGTTATTCCGGGATCCTAATCAATACGGACGTGGGTAACCCAACTGCGTTCGCTGGCACGCCTCCATCGAAGGCGAGTCCCGAACGGTCACGGGGAGGGCTTTTGGTATTCAACCTCTTTATAACGAGACCAAGGTTCGCTCCTTTCTTTCAATCTCAATCGAGTCCGCCTCGCTCGAAGTTCCAACACCCAAAGCTCCAGATTTAGGCGCTTCGACCTTCGACGATGTCCGCTCCGACCTGCATGGCCGGTGGATGTCTTCCTCCGCCACGTAGAAGATGTGCTAAAGCCGAGAGACGCCTGTATCTCACCGCAAAATTTCACATAGGCTGCCTGCCCAAGGGCAGGTTATTCCCACTCCCGAGCCCGGTGAGAGCGTGTTATTCGTGGTCTCACTTCCTTCGGGTTTAGGCTTCCGACGGACCCTTTTGTGAGGGGGCTCATGTTTTATTATGGGATGGAATTTCATGACTTGATCCGAGTCCATCCTCCACATCTCGCTGCTCATTGTCAGATAGAAGCCTTCCTCTCAGATTACCCTCACTTCGGATTGTGGCTCAAGACCTGCAAAGTGGAGCCAAGATGATCAAGGGGCATCAGCAGAAAAGCGGAGGGGCTGTTTTAAGCAAGAATGCGGACGCCCATGGCCCGAGGGCTCTTTTCAAGAGAATCTCAATTTATGGCAACAGGAGTGGTTTTATATCACCGCTCCCAGGGGCACCAAATGGGCGGCGCCACCTGCCTTCCGCTCGGGTCCTCCACTGCGGCTGGCGTCAAGGGTCAATAAAGGGCTCGACCAGGGACCGTCCAAGGACGTACCTTTGTTGCAGGGCTGTATTCGAGACCTCCAAGAGAAGGAGATCAATCTTGTCGTAGTAGCGCAGGTTATGCTGATTCTTCGCACCTTGCCCTGCAAACGTCGCCCCCTCCGCCTGTGGGAGTTTAATCCGGAGGGACCACGAGCTCTCCAACATTTTATGAGCGTAACGCCCATGGAGATGTACCAACTGTTCTTCGGATCACAAGCAATGTGTCCGGACTTAACCGAGGACGCAGGTCTGAGCTGCAATAGCCCGGACACTCAAGTAAGTAGTCCTGTACCCGGACATGCTATCCGCATATTTATCATATACTTGCCCTTAAAAGAGCTGTCCTTAAACAGAGTGGATAGCAAAAGCAAAACTGATCAGTGTCCGCCCTCCCCGAGACCATGCCGGATCCGTATTAACCAAGATGTTAGAGGCTGTGCCTTTGAAGAAGGCGAAGGGGGAACAAGGAACTACTACCTCCGTGAAGGAGGCTATCAAGAAAGGGGGATCGAGAATCCTCCTCCAAGGGGAGAAGAGGACCGCCTCAAGATCCGGAGGCCAAAGCCTCAAGCTGGGGAAGAAATTCGCCAGAGGGTCCTCAAGGGCGGAGATGCCCTAGCCGCATTATTTCCCAAGGAGATCAGCCTCCAATGACCCGTAAGTAAAGGGGGCGTTTTTAAAAGAGAGACATCCTGTTTTATTTCAAGGTTAACCAAAATTTACCTTGTAGTTCGGATCTCAGCCCTTCACAGCAGAGCTCGCCTTCAGGGATCTTCATCCGGAGATGATGGAGAGCGAACGCCCGCCGCCGCATCATCATGCGAGGCGGGCGACTTCGAGGTGTCGCCGCGAGGGCTTCTCCGAATCCGGGGGCCGTAAGGCAGCCGATGTCCCTCGAAGCTCGCGTGTCCGCCTTCGAAAGGCCACGGACGAGTCCGCACCAACGAAAGTGTACGGTCGAGGAGCTGAAGGATCTGCTCGGGCGAGCATCTATCTTCAAGATCACCGACGTTAATGGGTACGGTGATTGACAGGATTTCATCCGCCGAGAGCAGATTGCATGAAGCCGCCGTGAGTTTATCGACGGGTTTTGAGGTACGCAAATGATGTACCTTCCGGCAGCTTTGCATATAAAATGCGCCTGATAGATAGTAGCCCCGAGACTTGGTGCGGTGTCAAAATGACGGTGCGCCGAGTATCATAACCCTGTATAATATGCGCCTTCCTATGTAGGTGGCGGCGTCCGTAGCTAGCCGGGCTGATGAATTTGCCGAATCAAGCGGCAACTTGACGTGGCGGATGCGGACATCACGCTTGTTAATAAGCGCTTGACGAGTCACAAGGTATGCGATTCGATGACACCTGGTAAGGGAGCTTGACGCCCATGCCTTACAACATGTATGCTTAATGCAGATGGTGCCGCTATGGAGAGCCTTCGGCGGAGCTCGCCCGCCAAGGAGCAAGCCGAAAAGTGATGCGGCTGCCTTAAAGGCGCCGCAGAGCTAAAATACGAACGGGCTGCTCACGCCTGCTAACAAAGAAATGGCCGAGATGGCCGTGAAATTGAAGAATGCTATCGATCGCTATGAAGCTTCTTGAAAAAGAAAATCGAGTGAAACAAGAGGACTCAAAAAGGCCACCACCGAGGCTAAGGATACTCGCCCGCGATGAGAGCTATGAAGGAGGAGCTACGCCAGTCAAGATATTGCGGCCGAAAGCCCTTTCGCTGCGGAGGAAATTCACGGATCCTGGCACGCCAATTGACCGCTGTGGGTGCGGAGGATCCTTATTCGACTTGGCGGCGAAAAGCCGCAGATGCGCCAACACTTCCGGGTCAAAAGGATCACGGAATGGAAGAGCTTTTTGGTCACAGCCCATAATCCGGAGCGCCCGCTTATTAACCGATCGCTTGGCCGAATGGGCTGAGCTGAATAGGTTGTCCAGACTTGCCATGAAGGCTGGCGTGACTCATTTGTAATAAAAGCCCTGTGTCAAGAGTTATTTTGGCTTGGTGCAACAGCCTTTGGTGCGGTGCCGCATATCGATGCAATGAAGCGGTCAAGATGCATAGAGGGTGCGCTGATGGCTCTTGCCCGTGTCAAGACATACCGGGCGGAGATGAAGGCCACCGACGCTGCATCCCAAGATTCGGACAGAAGCTTTAGTACCGCCGAGCACTATTTTGAGGAAGTTCCGCAGGCGCCGCTTAATAGAGACACAAGTGCTCAAGGATATTATGTTTAAATGACATGTATGATTTGTGAAAACAATGTTTCAATATAATATAAGAGCTTTTTATACTTGTGCGCTCAAGTATTAAAACACCTCCCCGTATGCGGCCGCTGATGTATATGTGTATATAACCCGAAAGATGGCAGTTCGCTTTAGCCCCCACGCACATAGTGCGGGGTGTTTGCAAAAGGCACATTTTCACACTTAATCCAACGCCTTGGTCCTGTAAAGGAGGTGATAGTGTAGCAAACTAGGCAACCGGACTATAATGCTTTATCACTTTCACTTAGCCATAGGGTTCGATGGTGGGCTACTATATAGCCCCTAGGGGCACCGCGCTTGTCAATTCGGGCGCCAGATGTGCCTCGACCGAAACGCCCTTCACAATGCGGGGAATTCTAAACATTCCGCTGGGTCATCGAGTGGTTGACCAGTCTCACGCTATATCATGACAGTCAGTTTTAGCTTTCCACCGAGGTGCTCAACCCACCAACCGGGCACAATCACAAGAGTTCTCCCAGCTACCTTAGCCGATATAACGGAACATAAGGTACCAAAACATGGGAGCCGGGCAAACCCAACATTTGACCAAAGACATGATTCGAGATGATGCATATAAGTCCTAACTCGAGACGCCGAACACTCCCTAAGGTATTCGGTCTTTTTAAAACGGGCGAATAATGCCCTAAGCCCCGTGTCCGTGCACGCAAAAAATTCTGGTGCCGCCGATGCCAAAACGCCAGCCTCCTCCTCGTTATAGCAAGAAACCGGGGATGTGTATCAACAAGAGACAGAAAAAGGTTTACGCAGGGTCTTAATCAAAAGAATCTTGCAACGGGTCCCTACCGCACGCCTCGCTACCGTGGTTCCGCAGCCGTGATCCTCGACGGGTGTAGCACGGTGTTCATCTCAGAAAAGAGAAGAACTTAGTTGAAAAGAAAAAGATCATGCGAAAAATGTACTTTATATTAAATAAACAGAGTATGGTTCAAAAGTGAATAAAATGGAGATTTATTGTCTCTTGTTGTACATGCGCAGCCCTTGTACGGGGTATGCCGCTAGTAGGCGCCGGACTCGCCTAGCCGTGTCCGGGTTCGGTGACCTATTCAGTGCTTTGATTAGCGGCCGGATTGGTGGGGCTGTCAAGGCAGTCTCACGCTCTTCCGTGCTCGAGTAACACTTGATATTCCCTTTAATGAGATGATGCCGCTGTGGACCGGCATTTTAAGTGTGAGAGATGCATAATGCGGTATTGCGTTAAAGCGGTGAAAGCTTCACGCCCAAAGAGTGCTTGATAGCTACTTTCAATGGGGTGATGTGGAAGGTTAACTTTTCGCGGGAAGTTGTCGGGTGAGCCGAACACAACTTCTAGCAGAGGGAGCCCGCATAATGGGCATATAGGCCTGGCATTACCCCTTTGAAGCAGGTGTTGCTATGGCAAATTTTGGTTGGGTCTATCCCCATTTTGCTAATTGTGTCCCGATATAGCAGGTTTAGATCGCTACCTCCGCCCATTAGGACTTGTGTAAATTGAGTCCGCCGATTATACGATCTAATATCAAGGCAGTCCATCCTGCTCCGAATACTTCCGAATAGTCCTCGATGATCAAGGTGATTGGTTTTGACAACCATCGCTGGGACTCGCTGATAGACCGTAAGGCACGTGTTTCTATGGGCGCCGCCTGTTTTTCCCTTTGTCACTTGAAGTGAGTTCACTGCTTTGACTTTTTGTGGGAAATTCTTTTGTTTTCCGGTGCTCAGCTTGTGGGGTTCGCCATCGCCCTCGCTGGTGTGTCGAGCCCTTGTGTTCGCTATTGAGTTTGCCGGACTGCTTGAAGACCCAACACTCTCTGTGGGTATGGTTTGCGTGCTTCCCGGAGTACCGTGGATTTGGCATATTTTGTCCAAGATTTTGTTTAGGTTGGATAGCTCGTCGCTGTTGTCCTTGAGGGGCGGTTTTTATGACTCGCCGGAGCTTCAATCCGCGCGCGACCGTCGTGTTCTTCGGCTGTTTCCTTTGTCCGCGCTGGTCCTTGCTGCGGCCGTGGTTTTCCATTCCCATCCCCGACTTCGATGTACTTGGGTTGTTGGTACCGCCTCTTGCCACTAACTATCCTCTCCCGCAAAAGCGGTCATGAGGCTTTTAATGCAGCCATGGTTCTCGGCTTCTCCTGGCCGAGGTGTCCGCGCAGCCATTCATCTCGACATTGTGTTTGAAAGCTGCTAAGGCTTCGCGTCCGGACAGTCAACTATTTGGTTCTTTTTGGTGAGGAACCTGTTGCAGAATTTATGGCTGACTCTCCGGTTGTTGAGTTATGTGACTTAAATCGCTCAGATCCGGAGGACGGACATAAGTCCCTTGAAAATTTTCCCAAAAAGCATCCTCGAGCTCTTCCCAACTTCCAATGGTATTTTCAGGGAGGCTTTTGAGCCAATGCCGAGCTGGCCCTTTGAGCTTGAGGGTAAGTATTTTATGGCGGGTGATCATCTCCTCTAGCCATGTGTATGTGGAGGATGTAATCCTCAATCCGCATCTGTGGTCTGTTATTCCGTCGATGCCTCTATGTTTACGGGTTTAAATCCCGCCGGAATTCGTGATCCAAAGACCTCATCGCTGAAACACAGGGTGCGGCACCCCTATATTTGGGTGTGCCATGATGTTCGGATATTTGGCGGTTGCATTGCTTAGAAGAGCTTGCTTTCGCCCATAGATGGACCTAATCGCCATCCTTTGATGCGAATCCTTGCGCGGATCGCTGCAGTGCTTGTGTGCGCACCGCTTGCCGCCCATGTTTGCTATGTGGTCGCTTATCCGACCGGGCGGCCTCTTTGTTCTTTGATTGCGGGGCTCTAAGGCCTCCTCATCGAACTCGGTCAGAATTTACGCTCGGTAGCTCTTGTTTGGCAACCGCCGCCAGATTTCTCTGTGGTGTTGAGTACTTTGCTCCATCTGATTCTCGAGTGCATCTTCCACTGTTTTGAGCTTCCGCTTACTTTTTCAGCTACGCACGCGGGCGACGCAGCCTTTGTGGAGGTTCTTCGCCCAACAATTTGTCCGGACTGTTATCTTCGCCGGGACGGGTTATTTATCCAAGTTGTCCTGTTCGGACGGTTGCTCGATAGCATGTTCGTCGTCCACCGTTCGCCCCGCCTATGGCTGGGTCTTTGTCGAGGCGGACTTTGTGCGTGTTTACTTGCCGCTTTGACTGCCGAGGGATTTATCCTTCAGAGTGTCCCGTTGTTCCTCATCATCACTTCCTTTGGGTGTATCCACCATGTATACATCGGGATGAGGTGGCTGTCCAAGATCCTCGTAGGTGCTGGTTCATGGTTGTCTCCTACATCGCCGCCCATACCGCCGATGTCTTCGGAGTCAAATCGAGCATGTCATTTAAGCTTTCGACAGTGGCTACAAAGTGGGCCTTGGGTGCGCGTTGAATTTCTTCGTTGTCCGCATCCCAACCTGCCTGACCATAGTCCGGCCAGGGCTCTCCTGATAAAGAGAGAGACTTTAGTGAGTTCAGGATGTTGCCAAAGGGCGAGTGCTGAAAGATGTCCGCGCAGGAACTCCATGACCGCGCCCAATCGGATTCGATTGGCCGCGCTGGAGGTTCGGAGTCCGGAAAGGAGTCCGCACCTTGGAGTCACGGCTTCGCAAAGACAGGATGGAGTTCGCTCAATCGTCAGAGAGATCGAGCCCCTAAGGCGGTGTCCAACCACTCGCCCTCGATCGGGCGGAGTCGGCCCGAGCTAAGGGTCGGCGACGCCGGTGCGGCCTCCGTGGCACTATTCGGGCGGCAGAGCTAGATCGCGCCCATCAAACAGTGTGGCGCTATGGCTATGGCTCGAATCCACAAAGATCAAGTCTCCACGGATGTCGGCCGTAGTTCAAACTCCCAAATCTGACCTGATGGCTGTATGAAGCTTTCGATCTGCTCTAGATGGCTGCTTAATTGGCCTCGCAAAGCCGCCGAATACGAAGATCTGTCCGGGAGAAAAGTCTCACCGGACCGCGCCGTTGTTGATGATCAAGGAGCCATCGGCCTAAGGATGACGCATACGCAGGAACTCTCAATGAAAGCACCAATGTCGGTGTCAAACCGCGGATCTTGGGTAGGGGGTCCCGAATCGCGCCTAGGCGGGTGGTAACAGGAGACAAGGGACACGATGTTTTTACCTGGTTCGGGCCCTCTCGATGGAGGTAATACCCTACCCTTCTTGATTAATATTGATGATATGGGTAGTATAAGAGTGGATCTACCACGAGATCGAGAGGCTAACAACACGCCTAAGATGCGCCCTATCCTAAAGGAACTCAAGGTCCCACTATGATAGAAGCGCATCTTGAAGACGCTTACAAGGTGGATATCATTACATCAACATTACATAATAGTGGGGATACATCCAATAAATACAATGTCACATAAATACAACAACACAATACATAAGAGCACCATCCGACTACGGATGAAACATAAACAAAACTCAAACAATATCCACCTCGCTAGCCCAGGCTGCCGACTCGAACCTATCCCCGATCAAGAAGAAGCGTAAGAAGAACTCCAAAACAAGCAAACATCACTCTCGCCATGACCATCGTGATAACCTGTACCTGCAACTGTTGTTGTAGTAATCTGTGAGCCACAAGGACTCAGCAATCCCATTACCATGGGTAAGGAAGGGGTAAGGTGGTGAGGTTGCAGTAGCGACTAAGCATGATATGGTGGCTAACATACGCAAATAAGAGCGAGAAGAGAAGCAAAAGGAACGGTCGTGAAGCTAGCAATGATCAAGAGGTGATCCTGAACTCCTACTTACGTCAGACATAACCCAGAAACCGTGTTCTCCTCTCGATCAACCCTGAAAAGAGACACTCACGGTTACGCATTACGGTTGGTGTATTTTAGAAGAGTTTACTTCAAGTTTACTACAACCGGATGTTAACAAATTCCCATCTGCCACATAATCGCTGGCACGGCTTTCAAAGTTCAAACCCCGCAGGGTGTCCTAACTTAGCCGATGATAAGCTCGCGATCAACGAAGGATATTCTTCTCCCGGAAGACCCGATCAGCCTCGAATCCCGCCACAAGACATTTCGACAAAGAATAAAACAAGACCAGCAAGACCTCCCGGCGCCGACATCCCGATAGTAGCCGCACAGATCTCGCCTCGTGCCACGACCGGATGAGCAGACGCATAACTAGAACCAGCCCTGAAGTTTCCCGAGGTGGCGCCGCAAGTGGTTTCTAGTTTGACCAACACTTAGACAAGCATTGGCCCGGGGCTAAATAAAGATGACCCTTGGGATGCGCGACTCCCAAGGAAAAAGGTAATAGGTGAGGCAAATGGTAAAACCAATGTTGGGCCTTGCTGAAGAGTCTTATTCAAAGCGAATCGTCAAGGGGGTCCCATAAATCACCCAACCGTGTTAGGGACACAAAATCCGGGAACATAATACCGATATGACGGAAACTAGGGCGGCAAGAGGAACAAAACACTGCATAAGGCCGAGCCTTCCACCCTTTACCAAGTATATAGATGCATTAATAATATATATAAGAGATATTGTGATATCCCAACATGAACATAATCCAACATGGAGCAATCTTCATCTTCACCTGCAACTAGCAACGCTATAAGAGGGGCTGAGCAAAAGCGGTAACATAGCCAAACAACGGTTTGCTAGGATGGGTGGCAAAGGTTAGAGGTTCATGGCAATTTGGGAGGCTTGAGCAGCAAGTGATAGGTAACGCAGCATAGCGATAGAATGAAGCAACTAGCATAGCAATGATAGTAATGAGATCCAAGGTGACGGTCATCTTGCCTGAAATCCCGCTAGGAAGAAGAACGAGTCCATGAAGAAGATGAAGGGAAGTAGTCAAACGAATCCTCACAATCGCAACATTACCGGGACTGAGAAGCAACACCGGAAAGAAAACAAACAACAAGATAAATTCACAAGCATAAACATGGCATGATGCACAATCAAGTATGATGCATGTCCTGTTTAATGAGGCATGGCATGGCAAAGTGCAACAAACAATGCTACAAGTTAAGTGGAGCTCGATATGCAACGAGTTGCATATTGACAAAACACCATATAGACATAATTAGTTTAATCTCGTTTAAGCTACCAAACAATGTTAAATGTTGTTAAACATGGCAAGAGGTGAGGCATAATTAAACTAACTATTTAGGCAAATTTAAATGAGGCCGGAACAACAAACAACAATTCCGGAAAATCCTCATGTGCATATTTTTGATTTCGTACTGTTCTGCCCTAAAACATACTTTATTGTTGTTAAACAGGAAAATAAAGTGGACCATGTTAAACTAGGCATTTTTCCACCCCATTTACATAAAAAGTTTATTTAAAACGGAGCTACGGTTATTTAGTTATGAAATAAATCATTTTAACATGGCATTTAAGCAAATTTAATCAAACATAATTTTAAACATTTTTAAACATGGATGAAAGTTGGATATTATTAATCTACACAAAATTCTAAGCATTTTACATGTTTGAAACATTTTAACCGATGCACTGCTCATGAGTTATTATGCATGAAATCTAGGACTTTTCTCAAAACCTGTAAATCTCGGATAATGCTAAAACCGCAGGACCAGGAAAAACATATCGGGCCAAATCTGCACTTGGGCCAACAAAGGAAAGGGGGGCGAGCGGTGGCTCACCATGGGCCAAGCCCACGGGTGGAGAGGCCAAGGCAGGCCGACGGATATGAGCTGGCCTTGGCGCCGCGGGTCAACACCAGATCGAACTGAAGCGAGCCGCTGCTGCTCTCGTTCAAGAAATGTAAACAGCAGCAGGAGCATGGCAATGGAGAAGACGCCGGCAGGGGGTCATGGCGACGGGTCAGCGGGAACCGCCGAACGGGTCATGGGAGGCGCCGTGTCCAACCGCAAGGGAGGCGCAGATCGGGTTTCGGGCAAGGGCACAGCCATCCATGGCGGCGCTGGTGGTCCTGCCGAACAGAGAGACACGAGCGACAGAGAGGTGAGGGAAGGAGAAGAAGTGCGGGGCAAAGGAGAGGGAAGCGGCGCATGGCTCACCGGAACGCATGGGCGGCGAGGAGGCTCGGAGATGGCCGGATCCGAGGCTGTGGCGACGGTGGAGCCTGCTTCGAGGTAGCCCATGGGCGGAGACGTGGCGGGGTCCTTGTTCAGAGAGAGATGTGAGAGGAGGGACTAGAAAGCAGGGGAGGGGAAGGAAGGATCGACGCGGGGCTCATCTGCTGGAAGTGGTTGCCGGCGGCGAGGTTCGAGAGGACGAGCTCGAAGCAGAGGAGGTCGCAGGAGGCCGATGCAACAGAGGGGCTTGACGCGGGGCTTTGGGCTCCTCGCGAGGAGGCGAGGTTCGCAACGACGGGACGACCGGCTGAGCTGCTGCCCAGCTTGGCGTGGCAGCGAGGCGAGGGAGCTCAGGCTCTCGGACGCCGGAGGCTCGGGCATAAGCAAGGGAGGCTGGGCTTGAGGCGGTTACCGATCCACTCGGGATCGAGATGCTCGGGCGGCTGCGCGGAAAACCAGGGATCTGGTCGGGGCTACAGTTCGTGGATTGGATGAGGGTGATCCCGATGGGGATTGAGCGGGTGGCGGCGCGATGGGACAAGAAGCCTAGGTTTTAGGGATTGGTCTAGGGTTGGATATTTATATTGGTAGGGGATTAGGGTGGGGGTTAATCTGTTCCACCATTTGAAATCGGACGGTCCAGAATAGAATAGGCAGGGAGTCCAAACAATAAAACGGAGATTGAGCGGTTCGGGTTCGGGGCAGTTTCAGACACGGGCGAGGGGTCGATGCGCTGTGCAAAGAGGTAAAACGAAGAACAAGGTTGGTCTCAGACCGGTCCACAAAAACAAGGGGGGCGCGGCAACTACCAGCAGATGCAAGTTTTATGAAAACATGCAGATGCAATGTGAATGATGCTATGAGATGAGATGCATGACATGAACAAAATGCAAAACAAAATACAAAAACCCAACCACGAAGGAAAATATCATATCGCATCTCCTAAAAGGCAAGAGTTGGAGTTACTTAATATGGAAAGTTATATCCGGGTGTTACAACACTCCACCACTACGAGAGGATCTCGTCCCGAGATCTAGGATGGCACCGGAGGGAAAAGAAAGAGGAAGAGAAGAGGTAAAACTAAGTTGCTTCTTCGACAAACGAGTGAAACCTTGAACCTTGAGATGTTGAGCAAACTGAAAGAAAGAAAACAACGATGATGAGCAAAGTTGAAAACACTCTGTTAGAAAAGAGGAACAAGGGGTATGACGAGAACCAAGAGGTTGAAAGACATGGAAATAAGAGCTTCACGAACGAAAAGAATATGACCACCTCGGAATAATGAGATAGCCAAGGAACAAGAATGACAGAATTTGGACAGCACTCCGGTAGAAAAGAGAAAAAAAACTTAATGAGATGAAAAGATATTGAAGAGATGATACAACACTCCGTTTAAATGGATGAGCAAGAAGAAAACGTGATCTTGACAAAACGAGGTGATGGGTGAAGAGAGCAACATCACAATGCCTCCGGAACAAAAGAATAGAAGCTAGATCATTGGAACAAAAGAATGGAGAAGAAAATGCCAACTTCTGCCACAAATGATCTTGGAGAACACCCTTCCAAGAAGGTTATAACGGAGTTGTTGGAAAACCATCAACGAAAAGAATAAGTTTGTAGTGGGCTTATGGAAACATCTCAAGACTATGAGGTGACAACCGCCACTAATGGAAAACCATTGATTTGATTGAGAGCAATCAAGAGATGAAAAAACTTCTTCACCGAGATGAGAAGGAGAAAATTGGATCATTGATAAGCACCACAAATAGCTACATTCCTTAGGGAAGGCTGTAGGTGAAATATAACCCAATATAACTCCAACAAAAAGATTGATTGGTTGAAAAGATCTCTTGAACGAAGAGAAAATGATGGATTTAAAAACCTCATTCTTGACAACAATATGAATCATGAAACATGAAGGAAATTGTCAAGAGTGACATACCACCACCTCCAAAGATAAGGTAGAAAGAATTACACTTTGGAATGCAAGATGAAGAATACTTGAGCTCTCAAAGCAAAACATGTGTTGAAGACCATGTTTATTTTAGAGTATAGCTTACGGATCATAACTTCGAGAGAAATCTTGAAGAACAATTGAAGAATGAAAAGAATCCTTGACGAACCACCATGTAGAGCCTCCATGAAGAACTCCGGTAATGAAAGGATGATAAAAAGAAAGATAAGTTGAAAACACAAAGTGAAGCCTTGCGATGATTTAGATGGAGCTTTGTGATGAGATAAAGCGGAAAAACTTGGAACTCGGGAAAATAAAAGATGAACAACTTAGAACCGAGAAATGATATCATGAACAACTCTGGAAAAAGGAATTGAGTTTACTCAATGAAACAAGAATAAGAACTACATTATGCTCATCCTTCACCAATTAAATTGATGACAAGCAATGGATTTGGTATACTACTTATTCTCATAGAAAGGATTAAGATAGATATGGAGAAAACTTGGGAATGTCTTCAACGAACCACCGGTAGGATTGGAAAGAACGAATGAATCTATATGATAACGAAGGAAGAGAACTCTTGAACGAACCACCATAAGAATTGAAAATGAATGTAGCAAAGGCACAATTCACCGGGAAGAATTGGAAAACGAATGAAGATGCTTGAGAGAATTTAGATACAAGAGAATGAAGAGATCATGAACTGATTAGAGGATATTTGAACGATTCACCGGTAAGATTTGGGGAACGGTAGCTACACGCTGAGAATGAAGAATTATGACATGATGGCCTTCGGAGGAAAGAAATGGAAACAACTCATGAAATGCTCCGGATGGGTGAAAAGAATTCCCACAATCGAAAAAAATTATGAGAGGATGGCATCAAGCTAGAACCATGAATCTTGAAGAGAATGGAGCAAGATTTAAGAGAAACTCTTCTTTGGTCTTCAAATGTTGAGAATGACGATGAGAAACATCACCATGAATTGTTGAGAAACTCCGGAAGGATTAAAAGAGGAAAGGTTGAGCCAAAGATGAAAAGAATTTGAAAGCGACCTAGGAGAAGGCATGTGACTGATGAAAATTCATTCTACGCCAAACTTTGAAAAGAACTAGAGAATACCTCCTGAAAATAGAAGAGTCGTAAGATCCTCGAAAAGACCGTGGGTTAGGGCCCACTCAAAAGAAACATCGTTGAAGGATTGCTTGAAATAAAGATTGCACTGGTAGAATTAAATGACTTGAATGAGATTACAACCTTGAAATATCTTGAACGGATTGAGAATGGAAACACAAGTCTTGTGAGATATCTTCAGCACTCCAGAACAAATGAAAAGTGAGAGGTGAATGATTAAGAGGTGCATCAGCATGAGAAAGCATTAGAAACGAGGAAAGGAATATGATGAATATCGAAAGCTTGAATTGGATCCACCGGAGAAGAAACAACAATGAAGGATGATGAACTTGAAACTGTTGAGCATCTTCAAGGGAAAACACCGGATAAGAACATTGAAAGAAGAGGATGAAGAGATTTCCCACAAATAAAAGGATACATGATTAAAAAATCTGAGTCCTTGAAGAAAAAGGGTGGGAGGGCGGGAAAACAAAGACAACTTGGGAACGGATGAAACAAACATCGCTCAGAAAACTTAGAATTGATCTCGCAGATGTTGAAAATGATCGGATCCACTTGAAGAGAAGCATGCCGGTTGGAAAAGAATTAACATGACGACCTCGATGATCAAAAGGATTAGTATTCATATAGCAATATGAGTACACCGTTTAGGAAAGGTATGGATTCAACATTTGACTTCGAAGCAACTCGAATACCACAAATAAAACAAAACAAAGGATTTGGCTTGCAGAATAAGCCGGAACAAATACATATGATAGAGATTTACCCAATCTCATATCATGCATCCGTCGGAAAGATATTCTAGGAGCTACTTGAATTCCCACCTATAAACTCCCAAACTTTCTCGGTTATGCAACTGTGTTGGGGATACAGGGACACAAAATATATCAACCAAACTAACAATACCTAGATCCAAATGTATCCATCCGTCAACACATAACCAAGAAACCTTCGAAATCATGTACCTCAACCTTCAAAAGCATCCGTTATACGAAGTTATGGCAATACTCCCGAACTCCCCAAGACTGGGTGGCGCCGAGGTTATCTCACCAACAACTGCATAAAAGAGATTTTCCATGTCGGCAAAACTCGTGTATTCCGAATCGCAACGATAAAATTGTGACGACAACACCTCGGAGCTCAACTCCCGGACACCGCCACAACCCCTAAATGTCGAGGCACCAAGAACAATGTTCTCGCCACAAGACTATCGAACGATCCCAAAATACCCGCTGATCCTAAATAAATTTCGTGAAATTTGAGGCGAGGAAAGACAAAACATCTACGCCGAGGCCTCACCAGAAGCGATTTAAGGACCGAGGAGTAAAAAGAATCCTACCTCGATATATATAATCCTAAGACTCAAAATAGTTTTCTTCTAGACTCAACAACCGCCAACAAACAAGGGGGCTCCTATGGTCGGTCGAGGCTCGATACTAACTTGTCACGCCTAAGATGCTAATTCCTATCCTAAAGGAACTCAAGGTCCCACTATGATAGAAGCGCATCTTGAAGACGCTTACAAGGTGGATATCATTACATCAACATTACATAATAGTGGGGATAAATCCAATACATACAATGTCACATAAATACAACAACACAATACATAAGAGCACCATCCGACTACGGATGAAACATAAACAAAACTCAAACAATATCCACCTCTAGCCCAGCTGCCGACCGAACCTATCCCCGATCAAGAAGAAGCGTAAGAAGAACTCCAAAACAAGCAAACATCGCCTCGGCCATGACCATCGTGATAACCTGTACCAAGAATCGTTGTTGTAGTAATCTATGAGCCACAAGGACTCAGCAATCCCATTACCATGGGTATCAAGACTAGCAAAGCTTAATGGGTAAGGAAGGGGTAAGGTGGTGAGGTTGCAGCAGCGACTAAGCATGATATGGTGGCTAACATACGCAAATAAGAGCGAGAAGAGAAGCAAAAGGAACAGTCGTGAAGCTAGCAATGATCAAGAGGTGATCCTGAACTCCTACTTACGTCAGACATAACCCAGAAACCATGTTCTCCTCTCGATCAACCCCGAAAAGAGACACTTACGGTTATGCACACGGTTGGTGTATTTTAGAAGAGTTTACTTCAAGTTTACTACAACCGGATGTTAACAAATTCCCATCTGCCACATAACCGCGGGCACAGCTTTCGAAAGTTCAAACCCTGCAGGGGTGTCCCAACATAGCCCATGATAAGCTCTCGCGATCAACGAAGGATATTCTTCTCCCCGGAAGACCCGATCAGCCTCGAATCCCGCCACAAGACATTTCGACAAAGAATAAAACAAGACCAGCAAGACCTCCCGGCGCGCCGACATCCCGATAGTAGCCACGCCAGATCTCGCCTCGTGCCACGACCGGATGAGCAAGACGCATAACTAGAACCA
This sequence comes from Aegilops longissima, assembly GCA_021605205.1. Classification (NCBI taxonomy): domain Eukaryota; kingdom Viridiplantae; phylum Streptophyta; class Magnoliopsida; order Poales; family Poaceae; genus Aegilops; species Aegilops longissima. The sequence goes on from CM038681.1 coordinate 605,345,878, forward strand.
GCCCTCAAGTTTCCCGAGGTGGCGCCGCAGGTGGTTTCTAGTTTGGTCCAACACTTAGACAAGCATTGGCCTGGGGGCTAAATAAAGATGACCCTTGGGATGCGCGACTCCCAAGGGAAAAAGGTAATAGGTGAGGCAAATGGTAAAACCAATGTTGGGCCTTGCCGGAAGAGTCTTATTCAAAGCGAACTGTCAAGGGGGTCCCATAAATCACCCAACCGCGTTAGGGACGCAAAACTGGGAACATAATACCGATATGACGGAAACTAGGGCGGCAAGAGTGGAACAAAACACCAGGCATAAGGCCGAGCCTTCCAACCTTTACCAAGTATATAGATGCATTAATAATATATATAAGAGATATTGTGATATCCCAACATGAACATAATCCAACATGGAGCAATCTTCATCTTCACCTGCAACTAGCAACACTATAAGAGGGGCTGAGCAAAAGCGGTAACATAGCCAAACAACGGTTTGCTAGGAAGGGTGGCAAAGGTTAGAGGTTCATGGCAATTTGGGAGGCTTGAGCAGCAAGTGATAGGTAACGCAGCATAGCGATAGAATGAAGCAACTAGCATAGCAATGATAGTAATGAGATCCAAGGTGACGGTCATCTTGCCTGAAATCCCGCTAGGAAGAAGAACGAGTCCATGAAGAAGATGAACGGAAGTAGTCGAACGAATCCTCACAATCGCAACATTACCGGGACTGAGAAGCAACACCGGAAAGAAAACAAACAACAAGATAAATGCACAAGCATAAACATGGCATGATGCACAATCAAGTATGATGCATGTCCGGTTTAATGAGGCATGGCATGGCAAAGTGCAACAAACAATGCTACAAGTTAAGTGGAGCTCGATATGCAACGAGTTGCATATTGACAAAACACCATATAGACATAATTAGTTTAATCTCGTTTAAGCTACCAAACAATGTTAAATGTTGTTAAACATGGCAAGAGGTGAGGCATAATTAAACTAACTATTTAGGCAAATTTAAATGAGGCCGGAACAACAAACAACAATTCCGGAAAATCCTCATGTGCACATTTTTGATTTGGCACTGTTCTGCCCTAAAACATACTTTATTGTTGTTAAACAGGAAAATAAAGTGGACCATGTTAAACTAGGCATTTTTCCACCCCATTTATATATAAAGTTTATTTAAAACGGAGCTACGGTTATTTAGTTATGAAATAAATCATTTTAACATGGCATTTAAGCAAATTTAATCAAACATAATTTTAAACATTTTTAAACATGGATGGAAGTTGGATATTATTAATCTACACAAAATTCTAAGCATTTTACATGTTTGAAACATTTTAACCGATGCACTGCTCATGAGTTATTAAGTGCATGAAATCTAGGGACTTTTCTCAAGAAATCGTAAATCCCGGATAATGCTAAAATTGCAGGACCAGGAAAAACATATCGGGCCGAATCTGCACTTGGGCCAACAGTGAAAGGGGCGCAGCGGTGGCTCACCATGGGCCAAGCCTGGCCGGTGGAGAGGCCAAGGCAGCCGACGGATCTCGGCGAAGAGGAGCTGGGCCTTGGCGTCGCGGTCAACGCCAGATCAACTGAAGGAAGCCATTCACGCTGCTCAAGCTTCAAGAAATGTAAACAGCAGCAGGAGCATGGCAATGGAGAAGACGCTGGCAGGGGTCATGGCGACGGGTCGGCGGAACCGCCGGAACGGGTCAAGGGAGGCGCCGTGTCCAACCGCAAGGGAGGCGCAGATCGGGCCCGGCGCGGGGCACAATGCATCCATGGCTGCGCTGGTGGTCCTGCTCGAACAGAGAGACACGAGCGACAGAGAGGTGAGGGAAGGAGAAGAAGTGCGGGCAAAAGGAGAGGGAAGCGGCGGCACGGCTCACCGAACGCATGGGCGGCGAGGAGGCTCGGAGATGGCTGGATCCGAGGCCGTGGCGACGGTGGAGCTCCGCTCGAGGTAGCCTGGGCGGAGACGGGCGGGTCCTGTTCGTAGAGAGATGTGAGAGGAGGGACTAGAAAGTAGGGGAGGGGAAGGAAGGATCGACGCGGGGCTCATCTGCTGGAAGTGGTTGCCGGCGGCGAGGTTCGCGAGGACGAGCTCAAGCATGTGGAGGTCGCAGGAGGCCGATGCAGCAGATGGGCTTGACGCGGGCTTTGGGCTCCCGCGAGGAGGCGAGGTTCGCAACGACGGGACGACCGGCTGAGCTGCTGCTCTAGTTGGCGTGGCAGCGAGGCGAGGGAGCTCAGGTTCTCGGACGCCGGAGGCTCGGGCATATGCAAGGGAGGCTGGGCTTGGAGGCGAAGCGCTCGATCCACTTGGGATCGAGATGCTCGGGCAGCTGCGCGGAAAACCAGGGATCTGGTCGGGGCTGCGGTTGGTGGATTGGATGAGGGTGATCCCGATGGTAATTGAGCGGGTGGCGGCGCGATGGGACAAGAAGCCTAGGTTTTAGGGATTGGTCTAGGGTTGGATATTTATATAGGTAGGGATTAGGTGGGGTTAACTGTTCCTCCGCTTGAAATCGGACGGTCCGAATAGAATAGGCAGGAGTCCAAATAATAAAACGGAGATTGAGCGGTTCGGTTCGGGCAGTTTGTGCACGGCGAGGGGTCGATGCGCGCAGCAAAGAGACCCGTTTAGGTAAGAGGGAAAACGAAGAACAAGGTTGGTCTCGCATCGTCCACAAAACAAGGGGGCGCGGCAACTACGAAGCGGATGCAAGTTTTATGAAAACATGCAGATGCAATGTGAATGATGCTATGAGATGAGATGCATGACATGAACAAAATGCAAAACAAAAGACAAAAACCCAACCACGAAGGAAAATATCATATCGCATCTCCGAAAAGGCAAGAGTTGGAGTTACTTAATATGGAAAGTTGTATCCGGGTGTTACACTAAACCCTAGAAGCTAGCCTATGGTATGATTGTTGTTCGCCCCACGGACTAAAACCCTCTCGTTTATATAGACACCAGATAGGGTTAGGGTTACACAGAGTCGACATAATGGTAGGATATCTACATATCCGATTGCCAAGCTTGCCTCCCACGCCAAGGAAAGTCCCATCCGGACAGGGACTAAGTCTTCAATCTTGTATCTTCATAGTCCAGAGTCCGCCAACGGTGATAGTTGGGCTATCCGACACCCCTAATCCAGACTCCTCACTCTTCATCATTCGGGTCCATGTGCCATGCACAAAATTATACTCCTTTGTTCCTAAATATTTGTCTTTTACAAATTTCAATCGGGCATATTTTAGAGTGTAGATTCATTCATTTTGCTTCATATGTGTACTCCTCCGCTCCTAAATATTTATTCGTTTTTCTAGAGATTTCAACAAGTGACTACATACGGAGCAAAATGAGAGAATCTACACTCTAAAATATATATACATCCGTATGTGCCACCATTTGAAATCTCTAAAAGACAAATATTTGAGTAGTCACTGCTGAAATTCTAGAAATACAAATATACTCCGGAGTATATTTAAGAACCGAGGGGTAGTGCACAACCGCATTGGAGACTCAGCACGGTCGCTATACCAGATTAATAGTGAGTAATGAGCAGTCAAATCGTAAGCCCCACCTTTCCCCAATCGTAAGTTGCTCTAAAGAAGCAACCATCAATACGCCTTCTTTGAATCCGCCATACTACTCCATCCGTCATCGCTTATACAGCGCTTAAAAAAAGAAAAAGATCTCAGGGGACCAAGGCGACTAGCGATCGGCCTGAAAAATAGCATTGGTAGTTATAACACGCGCCTATTACTAGAGGGAATAATGCGACACACATGCATGCAAAGGCTTCCACCCCGGGTACACACATGCATGCACTTACTCCACTCCGTAGTACTCCCTCCGTTCCTAAATGTAGGGTGCATAGTTTTTGGCACAAAAATTAAAGAACGCACATGAAGGCAAAATTTCACAAGTTTTGGGCAAGTTTATACCTGACTAATTGACATGAGAAAATAGAGGAGCTTGCATGATATAAGGAAATGTAATCAAATACTAAAAAAATTATCCAAACGAGTGTTGCAACGCAATACACCTTGTATTTTGGAATTTTTTTTCAAAAATCTATACACCTTATATCAAGGAATGGAGGGAGTAGTACAGAGTACATGGAGAGAAAATTGTGGACTTGATTGCGGTTACCACGCCCTAATTAATTGAGCATTAAACCAAACGCGTCTAAAGTCTCTCTGGTGGTGGAAATGCATTGAGAGAAATGCATCATAATGAAGCGCTACTCAGAACTGTGGACGGAGGGAGGAGTAGTATGAAGGTTCAAAACCAATTACGCGTATGGCCAGTCGGTCAACACACCTCCTCTTGGCATATCACTGACATATGGGACAGGAGTGTGAGCAAACCGATCTCAATTGACGGCAAAGAGCCAACCCGCCGTTCCTTGAGAGAGACGAGGAGCGAGAACACACAGACGGGTTCGCATGGAGGCCAAGATATATTCGAGCATGGTTGGTTGATCGATATCATGCATTACATGTTGGGCTGCCATTTTCCGCCTTTCTCCGAATAAACGTACTTTATCGAGATAAAAATAAGAGTACAGACGCCCACCATGCGGTTCTAGTAGTACTACTACTCGTATTACTCGCTTTGGCTTGGCTCTTCGCTTTCGTGAAGTCGAACAATGATGGTACTCCGCATGTTGGGTACTACAGTGTATGCCTCTCGATAACTGACACCGAATGGATGATGCATGTCCACCGAGGGTAGGTTGCATTAGACAAAAGGCGAAGCGAAGCTTCACCTTGTCCTGCAAGCTTCTCCCTGCTCATGAGTTGACGGACACACCAAAAGTAGTGCTAGTCCATACTCCTCCTTTCCGTTAATATGGCTTAATCTTTTTACGGTAAATGAGAGAGCTTTATTCATATATAAGCATTCTTAGTACGATCAGCCAAGACACTAGTCACTAGGAAGCGAGGTACCCGCAAAAAAAGAAGTAGGAAGCGAGGTGTTTCATCAAGCCAGCTCTCGCCACATTCAAAGTGCAGCAAGCACGGTTCAGACGAAGATGCGCCGCAAGGTTTGCTGACCTGTTTACATGCTAAATAACAAAAAAGAGGAAATATTACCGAGCGCTACTATTTGTAACAGATATGAGCCAGAATTAAGCGAGAATTGTATGAGTGTTTCATGCAATCAACTTCCATTATCACATGCGAGAACCCTCGAAGAGAACCAAATGTGTTGAAGATTGCTTTATCACATTTTAAAATTATAATAAGAGTGCAGACGCTCCTCCATCCGGTTCCTAGTACTAGTATAGTACATACCTTTATAGACTATATTAGTAGCACTAGTACTAGTAAACTTTGCGCTTGGCTGTTCGCCTATTCGGGAAGTTGAACAATAGTAGCACTAGTAGTATAGTGTATGCTTCTGGCAATCTGACACCGAATTAACGGTTGCACGTCCACCGCCTGAGCGAGGACGATTAAAAAGATTTTATGTCTTTCGAGCCACTGCGCGCAAGTAATGCTAGTCCATACTGCCTCCTCTCCGTTAATATGGATTAATTTCAAACGAGATAAATACACCGTCTCGTCATCAGATATTTGTAAAAATACGGTCAAGGACTTCATAATACGCCATTGCGCCAATATATATATTTTCCGGCTTATACGGTCACTAGCTCACTCGACCGAGTATGTGTGTGCATGCACGTAGGTTGAGCAGTTAGCGTGACTGTGTGTTCCATCGTGTGCTCGGACATGCATGCATTAGGGCGTCATGTGTTTTTAAGGCCCATGTGTACGTATGACTGTTGCATACACGTAGGGGGAGTACGTAGGGGCCACTAAGGAGCAGTCAAATCACACAAGAAGTTAGTCGGAAGAAGCAACCATCATTTCTCTTGAATGACACGACGCAATATAAAATGGTTGATATGGAGAGAAAAAGAAAACCACTATATATACACTAGCAGGAGCCTAAGCTACAAGCCTGCTTGCTAAGGTTGCTCTTCACAAGCATAGAACGACGGGCCTAATCCCGCAGCTGGGGAAGGAACAATGTTTTATGAGACGCGGTCGACATCAGCGAGGGAGAAACCCACAATGGCGGTGCGGCCCCAATTGGGGTCTCGCGGTATGGGCCGATGTCGCGTCCCAACCGCCTCTTCTAGGTACATCCCGACGCCCCTGTAGTCCATCTTCCTTTGGAGCCGGCTTCCTCCATCGCCGTAGCTCCATCTCCATGTCGATCTTTCTACTTCTACCGGCTTCTACTTGTGATGAGTTTATGTCTCATGAACTAGTGCCAAGACTATTATACTAATCACATTTCTTCAATATCTTTGCCATCGTGGATGCTCAGTCGATTTTAGTGGAACCGCACAAAAGAATCGTGATGATCCGAGGGTGCCACCGCCTTTCCTTCGACAGTGTTCTACCTCGCCAGGAATTAAATCATGTTTAGGGTTTAGGTTTAAGTCGAGTGACCCCATCAGTAGTTTTTCTTTCAGACACGCCTCACAACTTTTTTCTTTAGTTGTGAAGTAAATATTGGCTATGATCTGTGAATCATTGATATGCATCAGCATGCGTGTTAGTTTTCCTTTGTATTTGATGGAATGTTGTAACGGGGCAACCTTGGAATAGGAATGAAAATGGAGTGGAAAGTTTCCATTTTTCTGGAGAAAAAATGGAAACGGAGAGAAACCAACGTTTCATTTCGTTGGATCGCGCCATCGAGCAAAACCAACGTTTAAATCACATCTGTCGTGTTCGTGTCTCACCCTCCTCCACGGCTCGACCCCACATGGTCGCTTGTCATGCCACTCACCGCAAACCGAGTATACGATAACTTTCCCGCCTACTTGTCGATGGATCGCGCCATGGAGTACTACTAGCACTACTGGAAGAGATTTACGAGTTGGGGGAGGACAGCTAGCTGTAGCACGGACTCCCAAGAACTTTTTACATCCATGTTGTAGCCGCTATTGCACTTTTGAACGCGGAGCAGCCGCGGCACCGAAGCAGCGGGTGATGCTCTTCGCCGACGCTACGCTTCAATGCCGCGCCAAGAGAGGTCGCGTCCGCTTCGCCGGCATGAATGCGGCATCGGCCGCTTAAGGCGGTAAGCACGCTGGTGATGAAGAGGGTTCGGTTGGTCAGACCGCCGTGGCAGCGGTCCTGACGCGCAAACAAGAGATGATGTACGCTAATATTGCTGCGATATAATTAACAACGTAAATAATGTGCCGCTTGGACAAATATGATTGGAGATGGAGATGGAAATGGAATTTTACGAAACACGATATGCATGTCTATGTCTATGTCTGTGCGCGATTTACTCGCGACCGAAGCGGGCGTGTTTTGATCGAAGTTTTCTTTCTTGGTACGTTAGAAAATCAGTTTGTCTAATTCACATCTAGATGTTATTTAAGGATATCACATCTAATCTCCCACAAGTATATAATGTAGCAACAAGAAACAAAAAAACTAGGACAAAAAAAATAGACCACAAACAGAGTGGACATCAACTTAGACATCTAGATGTGTCCTAGACAGACCCTTAAAAAATTGTCCGCCAGTTTTCATTTCTTTTTCCCGGGAACGCGAGTATTCTATTTAAAACCACTGCTATGGAGAGATTTTTTTACTCCATTATAGCCTCTTGTTTGATAGAGTTTCTCGCATCTCGCTCTCTCACCCTCTCCATATCAAAACAAGATGACAGTGTCCACTTTATCTCTCTCCTCACCGGTGGTCACAGATCCGCCGAAACCCGTCCGCCATGGGAGGTGAGGAGGTGTAGCGTTGACGTTGTCGCTGCCGGGCGACGGAGGGAGCTGATGCGATCGCCTCTTGAGCCGGGCGCTGGCGCGATGAAGATCCTCCGCGCCTTGTTCGCTGTCGCCGTGGTGGGAAGATCCCGCCTACTTAAATGACATCTCGCCCACCGAGGTATAACTTCTGTACTGGTCCAGCTCCCTAGGTCGCCATGCGTGGGGGTTTTCATCTATGCGACTACTCCCCAGCTCCCCATGCATAGTAGCTAGGGTTCGCCGGCTGGTCCAACATCACCTACTAGTACTATTATAGAGGAAATGCCACTCAAAAGTTGTCCTGATTTATGCCTTGGTGGAGGTATACATGTTGTTTCGACAAAAAGTACATGGTGGTTAAAGGTCATTGTCCATATGGTGGTAGTACTATCACCGGTTAAATGAAGAAATGCTTTTTTCTCGGTATCCTGGTTTAGTTCCCATCAAGATATAATTATGATGCTTCGCTTGTTGGTGTACTTTTCATTAACCCTTTTTATATTTTTGGAAACAGCGATGCGGTTCCATACCCGCATGTCTTCCTCAATTTCAAAGGAACTGCACAAAATTGATGGCCATTGTTGTTCCGCCACTGTCCTCTCGCCACGTGGTTCTTCCTTCCTCGAGCTTGATTACCGAGAAGAAATGACCACGGTGAGGATTTGTCGAACTTCATAGGTGCCTCACCCAAACTTGATGCCAAATGGATGATGCATCACCACGATGACCTATTGATGCTCATGGTTGCGCCTCATGGTTGCGCCGGCTGGTGAGGCTGATCTATTTTAAATGAAAAACAAGCTGTCTTCCATCGCTGTTTTTGCTTGTTACGCACAAAGATGATATCCTTCGCTCCTCACCTTGGTTGCGCTGGAGACGCAATGCCTTTCACGTTGGTGCAATTTTATCACACAATTGGCTATGAACCAAATGTTTCCTCAAGAAGGATCGATGTTGGTACTAAGAGCATAAGTTTTGTATTGATTTCTAAGCCTTCTCACAACTTTGTCTCCAGCTCCCCTGTAATTTTATTTGTCCAGCTATTGACTTTGATTTAAAAATGGTGTGGACTAAAACCCGGATGGACGAGTAGCCTCCATTTTTATTTACTCAAGATATTAGATTTGATCAAGTCAAACTTTGTAATACTCTCAAACCTTTTCGATAATTGAAATTAAAATTTTTATTTGTACACACTCTCACTCATTTCCGATAATTTGGCGCATGTGTGGTTGTTCACTTAAGGAGGATGTCGGTGTCAAACCGCGGATCTCGGTAGGGGGTCCCGAACTGTATGCCTAGGCGGATGGTAACAGGAGACAAGGGACACGATGTTTTTACCCAGGTTCGCCCTCTCGATGGAGGTAATACCCTACCCCGCTTGATTAATATTGATGATATGGGTAGTACAAGAGTGGATCTACCACGAGATCGAGAGGCTAAACCCTAGAAGCTAGCCTATGGTATGATTGTTGTTCGCCCCACGGACTAAAACCCTCCGGTTTATATAGACACCGGATAGGGTTAGGGTTACACGTAGTCGGTTACAATGGTAGGAGATCTACATATCCAGACGCCAAGCTTGCCTTCCACGCCAAGGAAAGTCCCATCCGGACACGGGACGAAGTCTTCAATCTTGTATCTTCATAGTCCGTGAGTCCGCCAACGGTGATAGTTCGCTATCCGGACACCCCTAATCCAGACTCCTCAAGAGTCTCCCCAACCAGGCTTCAATGGCGGCGAGTCCGCGCCAGATTGTCTTTGGCATTGCGAGGCGGGTTCTTCTCCAAATTCCATATACTTGTCGAATAGTGTCCGCTTCGATAAATGTTGCGCCTTAGCTTCCACGCCCAATAATGGCCATCTTCCACGGTTTGAATGAATGCGAAAAGCCGTGGTATTTTACACTTATCCCCTAGCTGCGCAAATGAACCGCCTATAAAAGGGACGAGGATCTAGATCTGAGTCACACCATCCCTCCGCATGAAGCCATCGGAGCGCTTTGACAAAAATCCATTCCATAATGGATACGACGCTCCTCCTCTCGCCCCCAACCCTCAGCCTGAAATTGGGAGAGATGCTCAGCCCCAAGATAGCAAGCTAGTGACACTCCAAACCAAGGGATTTCTTCCCCGCCTTCATGGTTCCGTTCGAGCCGGACTTGCCACCTACAAGGGCGGAAAGCAAGCGGAGAGTGTCCCCAATCCTCTAAAGGAGAGCGGTATGCTTTTTCTCTTATCTAGTAAGAGGACCTCGATTTCCAATTCATCTATTTCTCCGGGGCTCTTGGAGTTCTACGGCCTCCGCTTGCACCACCTTACGCCCGCCTCCATTTTGCACATCGCGGGCTTCGTGGCCCTTTGCGAACTGTTCTTGGGTGTCGAGGCTCATTTTGGCGCCGTGGAAGAGATTATTCTGCCTTGTACCCCGCTCTCATGAGGGGTCAATATATCAAGTGGGCGGAGCCGAACTATGGCGCATCGCCAGACCAGATATCTATCCGAACCTCGAAGAAGACGTCCAAGACTGGCCTTCGGAATGGTTTTATATAGAAGACGCCCCACTACCGGATCCTGCTCGGATCGGTCTCCGGAGTTCAGCAATGCTCCTTTGAAGAAACGCCTGAGTTGGCACTCATGAGCTTCCTGTAGGGAAGACGACAGGACGCCCTTACCGATGAGCCGAATAAGATTGTTAGCTCATTCCGGACTGACCATGATCGTGTCATGGCCACATGTATTATGCGGGGTGCAGCCGCCCAAGATAGGGGCCACCCCATGTGGATTTCAACGGGAGGACGATGCTACCCGCCATGGCCGTAAGGGGCCGTGGATCGGTCACCGGTCCGGTGAAGATTTTGTCCACGCTGCACAAGGGAGAAGAGGAGGATTTTCTCCGCCATCCGCTGAGCGGATTTTCTATGAACAAACCTCAAGCTGGGTAAGCGGACATTTCTTTTTGTACACCCGATCCGTATTCCCATGGTTAGGTATCTCATTTTGTGATTTTGACGCAGAACCGCGCCAGCCGTGGAAGACATAAACAGCCCGCCTCCACAACCCGAGGATCCGAACGGTTCTCGATCCGCCTCCCAAGAGGATCCGACATATTGGTGGAGCTGATTGATGGGGTATATCACCAACTGAGCATCGATAATGCCTTGGTTGCCATTACGGCCGACATTACCCTGCATTTCCAGCTTCACAGTAATCGAGACCAAGGTCCCAATACTCGATAATGACCCATGAGGGAGTCCTCGATTAGGGGTGTCCGGATAGTCAACTATCACCGCTGGCCGGACTCGGACTATGAAGATACAAGATTGAAGACTTCGCCCCATGTCCGGATGGGACTTTCCTTGGCGTGAAGGCAAGCTTGGCGATACGGATATGTAGATCTCCTACCATTGTAACCGACTGTGGTAACCCTAACCCTATCCGGTCTCTATATAAACCGGAGGGTTTTAGTACGAGGACTAACAACAATCATACCATAGGCTAGCTTCTAGGGTTTAGCCTCTCCGATCTCGTGGTAGATCCACTCTTGTACTACCCATATCATCAATATTAATCAAGCAGAGTAGGGTATTACTCCATCGAGAGGCCCGACCTGGGTAAAACATCGTGTCCCTTGTCTCATGTTACCATCCGCCTAGACGCACAGCTCGGGACCCCTACCGAGATCCGCCGGTTTTGACAATCGACATTGGTGCTTTCATTGAGAGTTCCTTTGTGTCGTTGCTATCAGGAAGGATGCCTCATCCCGTCTTTAAATACGACATTGTTGCTAAAGGAGCTTTGGCCACCGTCCAAACTCTCCGGCTAGGCGGTTTTCTTATGATCGCCTGTTTGGCCGCCACGCCAACGATGACTTCTCGGGTCATCGAAAGCAATCTTCACGTTAACTCGAACTCGCCGAGCGCTAGATCCGATGGAACTCTCTTCCTTGAACGAGCTTTGATCGCATCGCCGCTCGAGTCGCCACGACTACGATCGATTGGGCCTAAAACTGATCTCGAGAGAGATCAACTCTCCCTGTGCTACCCACCACGCTTGCTGTGGTAGAGGAACAATACGGCCACTCTTCTCCTACCTTACGGACTAGCTATGTCCGACTCCTGACCCTCCATGCCGGATTCCCATGAGGGGAGGACACCACTCAAGCCATGAACTTAGAGTCGTGCAACGGCTAGATTCATTGACAACCTCCAAGAACCCAAGCTTCCAAGTTCGAAACTTCTTGGCCCTCAATCTTAGATCGGACGGGTTCGAATTTAAACCCACCCGCCCACCCAAACATAAGCTTATCTATCCCAAATCCGCAAGAGCCCGTGAAACAAGACATCATTATCACGATTCTCCCGGTTATGACAGATAAAGGACTGCCATGAGGAGAACGCAATTCATTCTTCTCGCAATAATTGCACGGACAAGGAATCCTAAACACCATAAGTCGTCAGGAAATTACACGCCGCTGACTTGGCGCCCATAGTACGTAAAGTATCGCGATGGAGAGCGCTCGAAAACCGAAATCAAATTTTGGGATAAACCAGCCCTGAATACAACTCTAGTCCGAAATAAAAGGGTGCATCATCACTGTGCACCGGGTTACATACCAAAAAGCAAAACCCCCAAATGGCATGGAACCGCATCGAGGGATGGCTCAATGGATCCCGCAATTCTATAGCACAGAGGACGCCACTCCAACTCATAGCCTTAGAGCATGTTGGATACTACGGCAGGGCCAAAAGTGGCTAAGAGCTCTTAGCTCCAGAGTATCAGCTTAGCAATACCAAGACGGTATTAACAAAGATTCGAGACTTTTGCATCAAATAATATGCGAAGCTTAACACCCGCAGCCTTGCCAAGTCTACCAGATAGCAACAATAAATCCATGGAGGACACTAGCTATTACCTTTAACGCCAAGGATTTAACCTAAGTTCAACAGCCCGAGCACCACCAGCCGATTGGTCCTCGGCCCAATAGTGGATTTGCCGCTACCAAGGTACTATGGACGGGGCATGGATTAAACCTCATCTACGAGGAAACCCTTTGAAAATGGAAATAGACTAGAGCCGATTGAGCGAAGCAGCACAACCTTTAGAGGAATAATCCCTACCGGGAAGCATGTTGTACAGAAAGATCACACTAGATGTGGTGTTCGCACGGGACAATTATAGGTCCGAGGAGGTCACATTCCAAGTGGTCCTGCTCAGCAGCGGATACCACGCCTATAAGGGCGAGAGGCATTCACAATTTCTCAAGCTATACCCCATTACGGGTACATGAAGCTCAAAATGCCCGGACCCAACGGAATTATCACCTCGCTAGTGACTGGACATATGCCCGCTACCAAAAATAAAACAGCCGTGACTTGCCCTTGAGGCACTATCCAAGCCCTAGCGGCAAAGGAACTCATCAACAAGGCCCACGGTGGACAGGGACGATGTGATACTCGATAAGAGATCCAAGTCCACCTCTTTAAACCGCAGATGAAATAGTCAAATTCCAAGTCCATCCAACGGACCCTACAATGGCCTCCATCAGGCACAATTAAACCCCGATGTGGACGCTGCATTACGAGAATTCCTACGCCGAAAATTGGGACATTTTTGCTCGCACCTTCAGACATGCCAGAATCCCACGCCGGGCAGAGCATAGCCTAAATATCCTAAAACGATCAAGCCTACCAAACAAGCCCTTCGCGCTTCTCTCAACCCAAGAGACAAAGCCATGGAGAGGATCTAGCTAAACTATTGGAGGCCGGATTCATCGAGACACTAAACATCCGCTGGCTAGCAAACTTGGTAATGGTACCAAAGAAGGACAAACTTAGCGCTTATGTGTCGATTTTAAGGACCTTAAAAGGCTTTCCCAAAGGATCCTTCCTCCCCCGCATTGATCAAATTATCGACGCCACCGCAGACACGATTCATTGTGTTTCCTCGACGACATTCGCTACCACCAAATTAAGATGGCAGAGCTGAGACCAAGTCAAGAACGGCATTCATCACCCATACGGCCCATTCTGCTTCAACACAATGCCCTTTGGGCTCGTAAACGCCAAGCAACATATCAGCGATGATTCGTACATGTCCGCAAACCAGATCGGCAAAATCAGGAGGCATACGAGACGGTGGTCGCCAAATCCAAGCATGTCGAAACCCTATTCGACGACTTGAGGCTCACATTCGATAATCTCCGAACGATGACATCAAGCTCAACCCGAAAATGCGCTGCATACCAGCCGAAAGCTCTTGGGCTTCATTGTATCCGTAGAGGAATTGAAGCAAACCCAGCCAAGATCCGAAGCTCACAATTGGATATCCCCAAAGACCTCAAACAAATACAAAATTGATCGATGCGTGATGCTCTAAGCCGCTTTTATCTCCCGCTAGGAGAAAAGGCATTACCCCTTTATCGCCTCCTCCGGCGCACCAACACTTCGAGTGGACGGATGTCGCCACGGCCGGACTTGAAGAAATCAAGGCCATATTGGCAACAACCGTTCTGGCCGCGCCAACATGGGCGAACCAATGCTATTATACAACGCAGCAACCCATCAAGTTGTGGTGCGGTGCTCGTGTCGAACGAGAAACGGACGGACACAAGTTCCTCTCCAAAACCAGTTTACTACGTGTCCACCGTCCTAACTCCATGCAAGTCACGGCACCCGATTATCAAAAGATAGCATACGCGGTGTTCATGGCATCCTAAGCGCGACACTACTTCCAAGAGTGTTCGATAACAAGAGCCTCAAGTACCTCTTAATGACATTATAAACAACCTCGACGCAACGGGCCGGATTGCTAAGGGCCTTTGAGCTCCTCCTGCTCGACATAACTCATAAGCTACAGCGAGCTAGTAAGTCGCAGTTTGGCTGACTTCATCGCCGACGGACCGTCAACTCCCAAAGAGTACGGCGATGTTCCAACCGGATCATGCACTTTGACGGCTCCAAAATGTTGGTCGGTTCGGGGTTGGCGCTGCTCGACGCCCCAACCGGAGATACATTCCAATACGCATTTCAAATAATGTACACGGACTCCAACAACGCAGTCAACACGAGGCCCTTCTACATGGTCTCCGGATGCCGCCTCCATGGGCATTCAACGCCTAGAGGTGCGCGATTCGAACCTCGCGATATCCCAAATAAATGGGGACTTTGATGCCAAGGATCCGAAAATGACAGCTTATCGCAATGTCGCCCTAAAAATGTCACTTGGTTTGAGGGGCTCGAATTTCACCATATAGCCCGGATAACAACCAGGCAGCAGACGGTTGGCACGTGACATTGGCAAAGCGTGATGCCGCCCCCCAACATTTTCCTAGAGAGGCTTTTCGCCATCCGCATTATGGGAGGGAGAGTCTGGAATAACAACCCGACCCAACCGCACCGCCCCACACCGAACATTCCGACATAGTTGGTGGCCCGCCAACGAATAACACCGCCAGCCCACGAATAATGGCAATCATCATTGCCCCGTGGATGTAACCATTCCTAGCCTACCTAACTAGGCAGGAACTTCCCGAGGACCAAAACGGGCCCGCTGCATAGTGCGGAGGTCTAAAGCCTATAAGGTCCATGCGGAGAGCTTTATAAGAAAAGCACAACCGAGTCCTTCAAAGGTGTATCTCAAGAGGAAGGGCGGAATCTCCGGCTGAAATTCATGCCGACCTGGGCAATTATGCCGCAGCCCGGCCCTTGTAGGCAAGGCCTTCCGTGACAGGATTTTATTGGTCGACGCCCGGCAGATGCTCAGACTTAGTCCAACGATGCCGGTTGCCGCTCTTTGCTAATCAAAGCCACATGCCACCCACCGCCTTAAAACTATACCCATCACCTGGCCCTTCGCGTCTGGGGATTGACATGGTTGGACCCCTTAACGGAGGAACCCACAAGCAAAATATCTATTGGTCATGGTGGATTAATTCACCAAATGGATAGAGGCCAAGCTCAGAAGACGGCCAATCCGGACCGTGATAGACTTCATATCAGGGTAGTACACCGATACGGGCGCTTCCATAGCATCATCACGATAACGGCACGAACTTCACGGCCGACGAGGTCAAACTCGTGCAAAAACATGGGCATCAAGCTCGACCACGCTCAGCCTATCACCCCAAACTAACGGTCAAGTCGAGCGAGCAAACGGTCTAATCATGAGCGCATTAAACCCGCACTAGTGCGGTCCTCAAGGAATCTAACACGCACCGGTAGAGGAGCTTGACTGCAGACTGGGGGCTGCGCACCACGCCGAATCACACTACCGGATTCACACCATTTTTATGGTATACGCGCATGAGGCAGTTTTGCCTCGCGACATAATTCATGACTCACTTCGCAAGGCGATGTAATGAAGAAAGAGAAGCCGAGCTCGACCGGCAGGACAGCTTGACGCTGGGGAGGAGCGCCGACAGGCAAAAGCTCGTTCAAGCATTCTATCAACAAAGAGGCTCAAAGATATCAAAGCAGGAAGCACGGGCCAAAGCTACAATGTTGGCGAACTAGTTCTATCTTCACCGGACAAGAAAAGGACAAACTCAAGCCCAAATGGGAGGGTCCTTCATCATCGACCAAGTCCCGACCGGCTGAGCGCACTGGCCTCAGGAAACGATCGGATAACCGACTCGAGCCAAACCCATGGAACGCAGCCCGCCTCCAAGATTCTACGCCTAGCTACCGATTCTCGAGTTCGCTCTTCCTCCATCTATATTTTATACTTTAAGTGCTGTCTTTATTTCTCCTTCTCCTCCTTTTTCCGGGTTGCTAAAGTGCCTCGCTTATGCATTGTTCGACACACTTGACGCACTATCCGCGCCATTATATTCGGGGCTTCCTGTCAATCGGGACTGATTGCATTCCCACCTCAATGACGCATCTAAAAGGCTGTCATAGTTTACAATCCCTGTTTTGACGACAGGCCGATATCTTTCCATATTGAAGGCCGTGCCTCGAAGCTTCTCTCAGTTTCCAAGGCTCGCGGGCAGGGAGATAGATGGCCACAAGGCCCTGGGCGACTGACTCATTTAATCTCTTTATCAAAGTCATTAAGACTTTACAATGCCAATCACATCGAAGTCACCCCAAGGTCACCAGAGAACTGCATTTCTTCTGTGACGACCGTGGAGCATACACCTACAGACATAACTCAGCACTGATTCTCACCGAATTTTTACAAAGTTCGCCAAGCACTTACTATAAATGCCGCGACGAAGTCACCGATTCTCCTTCACGGAAGTCGGTTACCGGGCGTAATATCCCTTCACGGAGCCTCTACAGCCGCGTAACATCCTTGGGCCTCACCCAGCTGGGTGTTGGCATCTTGAGATTATTTTCTCCCGCTTCACCCTTGTAAGCACATTCTCGCCGCCTTCAACCGCGCAAGAGCTGTTGCTTGTCCGGATCTAGTCCGCGCCATCTCGCAATATTATTGTCGATTTACACACGCCGCACTTCACAAACTATTTATCTTTTGAAGCATATAGTACCAGAGGGGTCTCGTGGCTCCCTCAGAAGCGGCTAGTGCGCCTCAAGTTGGGCCTTGCATTCTTTTTCAAGCCCCTAGGACAGTCGGGTATTCTTTTTGTAAGATCCTGCGATAACAAATGATCTTTAAATCGTTATTCTAACTATTTTAAGTCTCGGGGCTACCGCATATATAATCGCAAATTTCCTCACCAGATGTCCTTACATACTGCCTCCGTGGCTCGCTAGACCATCTTGAGCGGCACGGAGGTGCGATCTCCCAATTGAAGGCATTCAAGGCCTCTTGTGAGAAACATGCACACGGAGAACCCCGTCGGGCGCTCAGGATTCATGGCGCCTCCACTCGGAGTTGGTGGCGGACAATCTATCAGCATCCTCTCGTCGAGAAGCATCCGACGACGCCGGCTCGCTTTCCGCTTCGACCCGCTTTGGAGCCTCGGTGGCGGAGGTTCGATTATAACCTCTCCTACTCACAGGGCCCGCGAAGCGCTTTTTTCCGAAAAGAGCACCAGCGCAGTACGCCTTCCGTGTATAAACTCGGGAATATGGTGACGCGCTTATACCGCTGAGGCGGAGTTTCGATCCGACCGCACTTTTTTAGCTCGCGAGGCCAGATTGCTTTGTTGGCTAGCCGCTGGTCTCGGCCTCCCGCCTCAAGGCACTTCGCTAAACACCATTGGTATACGGTGATAAAAAATAAGCACGGATGGGTCATTATCCAGTATTGGGACCTCCATCTCGCTTAGCTGTGAGGCTGGAAGTATTCCGGTAATCGGCCGTGACAAAGCAACCAAGGCATTATTGATGCTCACTGGTGATATACCCCATCAATCAGCTCCACCAATATGTCCGGATCCTCTTGGGAGGCCGGATCGAGAGCCGCTCGAATCCTCGGGTTGTGGAGGCGGCTGTTTGTGTCTTCACGGCCGGCGCAGCTTCCTGTGTCAAAATCACAAAATGAGATACCTAACCATGGAATACGGATCGGGTGTACAAAAAGAAATGTCCGCTACCCAGCTTCGAGGATTATTCATAGAAAATCACTAATGGACCGACGCGAGAAAATCCTCCCTTCTCCTTGCACATCATGACAAAATCTTCACCAGATCGGTGACCGATCCCGCCCTCACGGCCATGACGGGTGGCATCGCCCTCCCCATTGAAATCCCACATGGGGTGGCCCTATAATCGAGCGGCTGCACCCTCGCGATAATACATGTGGCCATGACACCACCATGGTCATCCGGAATGAGCTAACAATCTTATTCGCTCATCGTGCAAAGGACGCTCGCCATCTTCCTCTAGGAGCTCTCGTACGCCAACTCAGCGCTCTTCAAAGGATCATTGCTGAACTCCCGGAGACCGATCCTAACAGATCCGTAAGGGACGCCTTCTATAAAACCATTCCAAGGCCAGCCTTCGGACGCCTTTGTTTGGGGTTCCGGATAGATATCCGTCCCGGCGATGCGCTACAGTTCGCCCACCCACTTGATATATCGAATTTCATGAGAACAGGTACAAGGCAGAATAATCTCTTCCACGGCGCAAAATGAGCCTCGGCGCCAAGAACAGTTCGCAAAGGGCCACGAAGCCCGTGATGTCCAAAATGGAGGCAGGCGAAGGTGGTGCAATCGAGGTCAGAGAACTCCAAGAGCCCCCGAGAAACGGATGAACTGAAATTGAGTCCTTACTAGATAAGAGATAAAGCATACCCGCTTCCTTTAGACGGATCGACACTTCTCCGCTTGCTTTCCGCCTTGTAGGTGGCAAGTCCGCTCAACTGAACTATGAAGGCCGGGGAAGAAATCCCTTGGTTTGGAGTATCACTAGCTCGCTATGCGGACTCGAGCATCTCTCCCACTTCTGTGCTGAGAGCCGAGCGCGAGAGGAGGAGCCGCCGACTATCCATGATGGAATGGATTTTGTCAAAGGCGCCCGATGAAAGTCATGAGGGGGATAGTGACTCGAGATAGATCCTCGCCTCCATTTATAGGCTGCTCATTTGGCGCAGCTAGGGGGATAAGTAAAATACCCTGGCTTTTCAGATTCATTCAAAACGTGAAGATGGCCATTATTGTGGAAGCCAAGAAGCGCAGATTTATCAAGCCGGACACTATTCGACAAGTATATGGAATTTGGAGAAGAACCTCCTTGCAATGCCAAGACAATCTACGCCCGCACTCATCGCCATTTAAGCCTGGTTCGGGCTACCGAGGAGTCCCGGATTAGGGGTGTCCGGATAGTCAACTATCACCGCTGGCCGGACTCGGACTATGAAGATACAAGATTGAAGACTTCGCCCCGTGTCCGGATGGGACTTTCTCTTGGAAGGCAGCTTGGCGATACGGATATGTAGATCTCCTACCATTGTAACCGACTGTAACCCTAACCCTATCCGTGTCTATATAAACCGAGGGTTTTAGTCCCAGAAGACGAACAACAATCATACCATAGGCTAGCTTCTAGGGTTTAGCCTCTCTCGATCTCGTGGTAGATCCACTCTTGTACTACCCATATCATCAATATTAATCAAGCAGTGAGTAGGGTATTACCTCCATCGAGAGGGCCCAACTCGGGTAAAACATCATGTCCCTTGTCTCCGTTACCATCCGCTTAGACGCACAGCTCGGGACCCCTACCCGAGATCCGCCGGTTTTGACAATCACAACCCATCCGTGCTTATTTTTTATCACCGTGATACCAATGGTGTTTCGCAGGGGTGCCTTCGAGGCAGGAGGCCGAGCTCGCGGCGGCTAGCCAACAAGGCAAGACGCCTCAAGCAGTTAAAAAGAAGTGCGGTCCGGATTGAAACGCCACAGAACGGTATGGCGGCCACCATATTCCCTGTGTGATTGATTCCTCGAAGCCAGATTAACGCCGATGTTCTTTTCAGAAAAGAGCGCCACGGACCGAGTCCGGAGAGGTTGCCAATCGAGCCTCCGCCAGCCAGTGCTCCAAAGCCGGGTCCAAGCAGAGGCGGCACGAGGCGCAGGCTGGATGCCCTCCGATAGAGGATGCCACAGATTGTCCGCCACCAACTCCGAGGTGGAGAGCGCCATGAATCATAGGCGCCACGGACAGTTCTTCCCGACGTGATGTTTCTCCCAAGAGGCCTTGAATGCCTTCAATTCGGGAGATGCACCCACGTGCAAGCACTCAAGATGGTCTAGCCAGAGCTACGGAGCAAAGATGTAAAGGACATACGGGTGAGGAAATTTGACAGCTATGTATGCCAAGAGTCCCTTAGACTTAAAAATAGTTAGAATAACTGATTTAAGGATCATTTGTTATGCAGGATCTTACAAAAAGGAATACCCGACTGTCCCAGGAGTTTGAAGAATGCAAGGCCCAACTTGAGGCCACACTAGCCGCTACAGGGGGAGCCACAGAGACCCCCTCTGGTAATATATGCTTCAAAAGATAAATAGTTTGTGAAGTGCAGCGTGTGTGCAAATGTAACAACAATATTGCAGATGGCGCCAGACTAGATCCGGACAAGCAATATTTTGGCGCCTGTTGAAGGTCAAGAGAATGTGCTTACAGGTGTGAGGCAAGAGAAATTCCAAGATGTTAACACCCACCTGGGTGAGGAACTAAAGGATGTTCGTGCTCAGCTGCTTGACTCCGGAAGGAGAAATCGGCGCACTTCGTCAAGGCATTTATAGTAAGTGCTTGAGCGAACTTTGAAAAAAGAGTTCGGCGAGGAAGTCAATTAATGAAGTTATGTCTCAGAGGTATGCTCACGGGTCGCCCTCAAGAGGAAATGCCCGGTTCTATGGGTGACCTTCTTCCGAAGCTATTGCAACCGCATCGAACGAAGTTTGGGTGATGAAAGGCGCCGCCTGGCCTTGTGGCTATCTATCTCCCTGCCCAAGGCCTTGGAGAGCTTGCGAGAAGCTTCAGTGGAGCACGGCGCGCTCCGACTATGGAAGATATCGGCCTGTCGCCAAGGCGCCAGGAGGCCTCGCCATGGTGAAGACGCTGTACACGGCGGCGACCCAAACCACATGACCGAGGTCGGACCTGTGGGGGCCCGACGGGAAGGAGATCCCTCGTGAGCTTAGTGTACGCCAAGTAGAGTTGGCCGCAAAGTATTCCCAGCAGGATCAGAACTAGACAGCCTATTAGACGGCATTGAAGAGGAATACAATCAATCAATTTGACTATGTAATTTAAAATGACATGTAAAATGCCTTCTAGGCGGATTGTAGATCGCTTGTCGAAGCGGACCTTTTCGCTTCAACCTCGGGACCCAATAGTCCGAGTGTGTCCAATACCTCGCGTTATGTAAAAACGGGGCATGCGTGGAGACCAAAGGAGGGGTCATGAGTGCTTTATTAGACAAGTGCCCAACTAGTTATGTTATATTACATGGTTAGTAAGAAACATCTTCCGTGGAGAATAGTTCCGTAGGGGTTCCTTTCTCGAGGCATGCCCTAAAGTGCATGTATGGATCATAAAAAGCGTAAAAGCATCCGGGGCGATAAATGAAAATAAAAATCGCCTTTTAGTTCACCGACCGAATATTCCCTTAAGAACGCTTAGCTTTCGCTTCACCTACCGAGGTACGTCTCCGCTGACCCGGGCGGTAATAATCGCAGAGGTGCTCCTTTACCACCTAGCCGAACAATCGGGAACGAGGGGTAAGCACAGAGCCAGCAACCCAGCTTGGCCAAACTTAAGTCATATCAATGCATATAATGGTGAATAAAAGGTACATGCGAAGTGTGACATGTGTTGGGCATAAAGTCTGTGATAAATAAGCTTCAAAAGAAGCCCCTGTATAATGAGCGCGATAGCGCCACAAGTGTGTGCAAACAATGCGCAAACGAGCCTTTAACGGCTTTGGAAAAAAGGAGGGAGAAGGAGAGAAATAAAAGACAGCTTAAAGTATAAAATATAGATGGAGGAAGGAGACGAACTCAGAGTCCGCGCTTAGGCGATAATCTTCGGAGACGGGCTATGCTCCATGGGTTCAGCTCGAGTCGGTTATCCGATGTGTTTCGCAGACGGTACGCCTCCGCCGGTCAAGACTTGGTCGATGATGAAGGGACCTCCCATTTGGGCTTGAGTTTGTCCTTTTCTTGTCCGCAGCGAGAACTAGTTCGCCAACAATGTAAGCTTTGGCCCGCATTTCCTCGCTTTGATATCTTCGAGCTCGCTGTTGATAGAATGCGGAACGAAGCTACACGCCACGCCCTCCTCCAAGGCATCCAGCTGTCCTGCCGATCGAGCTCGGCTTCTCTTTCTTCATACATGCGCACGCCGAGGTGAGTCATGAATTATGTCGCAGGCGTAACTGCGCTCGCGCCCAGATACCATAAAAAATGGTGAATTAGGTAGTGCGATTCGGGCGTGGTCTGCAGCCCCCCAGAGTACGGAGTCGAAGCTCTCTACCTAAGCGCGTGTTAGATTCCTTGAGGGACCGCACTAGCCTAGGTTTAATGCCGCCATGATTAGACCGCTTGCTCGCCGACTTGACCGTTAGTTTGGGGGTGATAGACCTGAAGCGTAGTCGAGCTTGATGCCCATGTTTTTGCACCGAGTTTGACCTCGCCGGTCGTGAAGTTCGTGCTGCTATCGCGATGATGCTATGGGGATGCCGAATGGTGTACTACCCTGATATGAAGTCTATCACCGTCCGGATTCGCCGCCTTTACAGTGCTTGGCCTCTATCCATTTGGTGAATTTATCCACCATGACCAATAGGTAATTTTGCTTGTGGGTTCCTCCTTTAAGGGTCCAACCATGTCAAGCCCCCTGACCGCGAAGGGCCGTGATGGGTATAATTTTGAGGGCGGTGGGTGGCATGTGGCTTTGATTAGCAAAGAGCTAGCAACCGACGATCGTTGGACTAAGTCCCGAGCATCTCGCCTGGCCGCCGGCCAATAAAATCCAAAGACGGAAGGCCTTGCCTACAAGGGCCCCGGCGCATGGTGCCCACCGAGTCCGACATGAATTTCAGCCAGAGATTCCACCTTCCTTTGAGATACACCTTGAAAGATTCCGTTGTGCTTTTCTTATAAAGCTCTCCTCATGGACCTTATAGGTTTTAGACCGCCAAGACTATGCAGCGGGCCTCATTTTGTCTCTCGGAAGTTCCCCGCCTAGTTAGGTAGGCTAGGAATGGTTCTGTCCCACGGGCAACGACTGCCATTATTGCGTAATGACGGTGTTATTTCGCTATGGACCACCAACTATGTCGGAATGTTCGTGTGGGGCAGTGGTTGGGTCCGGTTGTTATTTCCTGACTCTCCTCCCATAGTACGGATGGCTTGAAAAGCCTCTAGGAAGATATTGGGGACGCATCGCGCTTTGCGCCAATTTGTGCCAACACGCCTCACTGCCTGGTTGTTATCCCGGCTATATGGTGAAATTCGAGCCCTCAAACCGAAATGACATTTTAGGACGGCATTGCGATAAGCTGCCATTTTCGGATCATTGGCATCAAAGTCCCCATTTATTTGGGATATCGCGAGGTTCAAACCCGCGCACCTCTAGGCGTTGAATGCCCATGGAGACTGCCATCCGGAGACCATGTAGAAGGGCCTCGATTTGGCTGCGCGTTGTTGGAGTCCGTACATTATTTGAAGTACGATTGACTGTATTCCCGTTGGACGCCAGAACGACGCCATTTCCCAGCCGCCAACATTTTGGAGTCGTCAAGTGCATGATCCATTGAATATGCGCTGCATTTTAGGGAGTTCGGTCAGTCCATTCGGCGATGAAGTCAGCCAAAACTTGCGATTTAATAGCTCGCCATGGCTTGTAGGTTATGTCGAACGGAGGACCTCAATGGCCCACTTAGCAATCCGCCCGCTAAGCGTCATGTTGTTTATAATGTCATTAAGAGGTACTTCGAGGCTACCGTTATCGAACACTCTTGGAAGTAGTGTCGCAGCTTCTGGATGCCATGAACACCGTGATGCTATCTTTTGATAATGCGGGTACCGTGACTTGCATGGAGTTAGGATAGGGACACGTAGTAAACTGGTTTTGGAGAGGGAACTTGTGTAAGTCCGCTTCGCTCGACAACGAGCACCGCGCCACAACTTGATGGGTTGCTGCGATGTATAATAGCATTGGTTCGCCCATGTTGGGCGTGGCCAGACCGGATTTGTTGCCAATATGGCTTTGATTTCTTCGAGTCCGTCAGGGCAGATCCGCCCACTGGTGTTCGTGCGCCGAGGAGGCGATAAAGGGTAATGCCTTTCTCCTAAGTTGGAGATAAAGCGCTTAGAGCCGCCACGCATCCAAATAATTTTTGTATTTGTTTGAGGTCTTTGGGGATATCCAATTGTGACAGAGCTCGGATCTTGGCTGGGTTTGCTTCAATTCCTCTACCGGATACAATGAAGCCCAAGAGCTTTCCTACCGGGTACGCCGAAAACACATTTTTCCGGGTTGAGCTTGATGTCATATGTTCGAGATTATCAAATGAGCCTCAAGTCCTCGACTAGGGTTTCGACATGCTTGGATATGACGCACACATCGCTCACGATGCCTCCACTGCTTTTGCCGATCCGGTTTGCCGACATGTCCGAATCATGCGCCGATATGTTGCGCCGGCGCTTTTGATCCCAAAGGGCATTGTGTTGAAGCGTAATGGGCTGTATGGAGTGATGAATGCCGTTGTTGCTTGGTCTGGCTCTGCCATCTTAATTTGGTGGTAGCCGGAGTATGCGCCGAGGAAACACAATGAATCGTGAAACCTGGGTAGCGCTGATAATTTGATCGATGTGGAGGAGGGGAAGGGATCCTTGGGCAAGCCTTGTTAAGTTCTTTAAAATCGGCTACATAGGCGCCAGGATTTGTCCTTCTTGGTACCATTACTAGTTTTGCTAGCCAGTCCGTATGTTTGATATCTCCGATGAATCCGCCTCCAATAGTTTAGCTAGCTCCTCTCCCATGGCCTGCCTCTTGGGTTCGGAGAAACGCCAAGAGCTTGTTTGATCGGGCTTGAACTTTTAGGATATTTAGGTTGTGCTCGCCACCCGGCGGGATTCCTGCATGTCCGAAGGGTGCCAGCAAAATGTCCCAATTTTCGTGAGGGAATTCTCATAGTGTCAACACCACATCTAGTGTGATCTTTCCTCAGACAACATGCTTCCCGATCGGGATTATTCCTCTAAAGGTTGTGCTATTACCAATGCGGCTCCAGTCTATTTCCATTTTTCAAAGGGTTTCTCAGAGATGAGGTTTAACTCACCGCCGGGCCCATGAGTACCTTTGGTAAGGCGAAAGTCATTCCACTATTGGACCGAGGACCAATGCGGCTGGTGCTCGGGCTGTTCGAATTTAGGTTCACTATCGGCGCTAAAGGTAATAGCCGTGGTTACCCATGGATTTATTGTTGCTATCTCGTAGACTTTGGCAAGGTCTGGAGTGTTCGCTTCAGATATTATTTGATGCGAAAGTCTCAAGACTGTTAATACTGCATTAGTATTGCTGGGCTGGTGCTCGAGCTAGGAGCTCTTCGCCACTTTTGGCCACTGTCGAGTATCCAACATGCTCTAAGGCTATGAGTTGGAGTGGCGCCTCGTATATGAATTTTGCAGGTCCATTGAGCCATCCCTCCAAAGACGGTTCCATGCCCTTTGGGGGTTTTTGCTTTTGGTATGTAACACAAAAGCTTGGTGATGATGCACCCTTTATTTCAACTAGGTCGATTCGGGGCGGATTATCCCAAAATTTGATTTCGGTTTTCCAGCGCTTCCATCGCAAAGATTTCGCACTATGGACGCCAAGTCGCAAGCGTAATTTCACGATGACCTATGGCGCTTAGGATTCCTTGTCCGCAATTATTGCGTAAGAATGAGATTGCGCCTCCTCGGGCAGTCCTTTATCCTGTCCATAACCAGGAGGAATCGCCCAAGAATGATGTACTGCTTCACCGGCTCTTTCCGGATTTGGGATAGATCGATTATGTTTGGGTGGGCGGTGGAATTAAATTCAACCCCGTCCGATCTAAGATTCAGGCCAAGAAGTTTCCGAACTTGGAAGCTTGGGTTCTTGGAGGTTGTCCAATGAATCTAGCCCGCTGCCCCGACTTTAAGTTCGTGGCTTGAGTGGTCCTCCTCCGCGGAATCCGCATGGAGGGGTCGTGAACCGGACATAGCTAGTCCGTAAGGTAGGAGAAGAGTCGCCAGATTGTTCCTCTACCACAGAACGCAGGGTTGCCCGGGAGAGTTGATCTCTCTCGATCGGGTTTAGGCCCGATCTGATCGTAGTTCGTAGCGACTCCTATGGCGGCGATGCGATCCAAGAGCTCGCTCAAGGAATAGAGCTCCATCGATCTAACCGCTCGGTGAGTTCCGAAAGTTAACGGAAGATTATTTTGATGACCCGAGAAGTCATCGCCGGCGCTGGCGCCTAACAGCGGTCATAAGAAAACCGCTTAGCCGGAGAGTTTGGCCGGCCAAAGCTCCATTAGCAACGGTGCCGCCTTTAAAGACGGATGAGGCATCCTTCCCGACAGCGACGGCAGAGAGGAACTCTCAATGAAAGCACCAATGTCGGTGTCAAACCGCGGATCTCGGTAGGTCCCGAACTGTGCGCCTAGGCGGATGGTAACAGGAGACAAGGGACACGATGTTTTTACCTGTGTTCGGGCCCTCTTGATGGAGGTAAAACCTACCCCGCTTGATTAATATTGATGATATGGGCAGTACAAGAGTAGATCTATCACGAGATCGTAGAGGCTAAACCCTAGAAGCTAGCCTATGGTATGATTGTTGTTCGCCCCACGGACTAAAACCCTCCGCTTAAATAGACACCGGATAGGGTTAGTGTTACACGTAGTCGGTTACAATGGTAGGAGATCTACATATCCGATCGCCAAGCTTGCCTTCCACGCCAAGGAAAGTCCCATCCGACACGGGACGAAGTCTTCAATCTTGTATCTTCATAGTCCAGAGTCCGCCAACGGTGATAGTTCGCTATCCGGACACCCCCGCCGTGTCAAACCGCGGATCTCGGTAGGGGGTCCCGAACTGCAGCGCCTAGGCGGATGGTAACAGGAGACAAGGGACACGATGTTTTTACCAGTGTTCGGGCCCTCTCGATGGAGGTAAAACCCTACCCCGCTTGATTAATATTGATGATATGGGTAGTACAAGAGTGGATCTACCACGAGATCGTAGAGGCTAAACCCTCAGAAGCTAGCCTATGGTATGATTGTTGTTCGCCCCACGGACTAAAACCCTCCGTTTATATAGACACCGGATAGGGTTAGGGTTACATAGAGTCGGTTACAATGGTAGGAGATCTACATATCCAGACGCCAAGCTTGCCTTCCACGCCAAGGAAAGTCCCTCCTGACACGGGACGTAAGTCTTCAATCTTGTATCTTCATAGTCCAGAGTCCGCCAACGGTGATAGTTCGCTATCCGACACCCCTAATCCAGACTCCTCAAGAGCTCCCCTAACCAGGCTTCAATGACGACGAGTCCGCGCGCGATATTGTCTTCGGTATTGCAAGGCGGGTTCCTCCTCCTCAATACTTCATAGAGGATTTTGAACACAAGGATAGTGTCCGCTCGCAAAACAAGTTCCACGTACCATCAGAGAGAGAATATCCTTTGCACAGATCTGGCCGACGATTCCGCAATGCGTGACATCACACCACGGCCAGCCTTTATATCGAATCGCTTTTACCGCCCCACCATAAGCTTAGCGATGCGGTTTCTTGGCACGCCTTATCGAGCGAGATCGTGGCTCCCTTATTCCGGGATTCTCATCAATACGGGCATGGTAACCTCCATGCGTGTTCGCTGGCACGCCTCCATCGGAAGGCGAGTCCCGAACGGTCACGGGAGGCTCTCGGTATTCATCCTCTTTATAACAAGACCAAGGCCCGCCTTTCTTTCAATCTCAATTGAATCCACCCTCGCTCGAAGTTCCAACACCCAAAGCTCCAGATTTAGGCGCTTCGACCTTCAACGATGTTCGCTCCGACCTGCACGGCCGGGTGGATGTCTTCCTCCGTCACGGAAGAGGACGTGCTAAGCCGAGAGACGCCAGTATCTAACCGCAAATTTCAGATAGGCTGCCTCGCCTAAGGGCAGGTTATTCCCACTCCCGAGACCGTGAGAGCGTGGTATTCGTGGTCTCACTTCCTTCGGGTTTAGGCTTCGACGGACCCCTTTGTGAGGGGGGCTCATGTTTTATTATGGGCTGGAATTCCATGACTTGATCCGAGTCCATCCTCCACATCTCGCTGCTCATTGTCAGATAGAAGCCTTCTCCGCATTACCCTCACTTCGGATTGTGGCTCAAGACCTTCAAAGTGGAGCCAAGATGATCAAGGGCATCCGCAGAGTGCGGAGGGGCTGTTATAAACAAGAATGCGGACGCCCATGGCCCGAGGGCTCTTTTCAAGAGGAGCTCAATTTATGGCAACAGAGTGGTTTTATATCACCGCCCCTGTGGGCACCAATGGGCGGCGCCACCGCCTTCCGCCGGGTCCTCCATCGCGCGGGTGTCATGGGTCAATAAAGGGCTCGACCGGGACCGCCCAAGGACGATCTCTCTGCAGGGCCATATTCGAGACCTCCGAGAGAGAGATCAATCTGGTCGAGTAGCGCAGGTCATGCTGATTCGCCGCACCTTGCCCTGCAAACGCCGCCCCTCCGCCTGTGGAGTTTAATCCGTGGGACCACGAAGCTCTCCAACATTTTATGGGCGAACGCCCATGGAGATGTACCAACTGTTCTTCGGATCACAAGCGATGTGTCCGGACTTAACCGAGGACGCAGGTCTGAGCTGCAATCGCCCGGATACTCAAGTAAGTAGTCCTGTACCCGGACATGCTATCCGCATATTTATCATATACTTGCCCTTAAAAGAGCTATCCTTTAAACAGGAGTGGATCGCAAAAGCAAAACTGATCAGGTGTCCGGCCCCCCTCCCTGAGACCACGCCGGATCCGGAATTAACCAAGATGCTAGAGGTTGTGCCTTTTGAAGAAGGAGAAGGGGGGAACAAGGGAATTACTGCCTCCGTGAAGGAGGCTATCAAGAAAGGGGGGATCGAGAATCCCTCCCTCCAAGGGGAGAAGAGGACCGCTCAAGATCCGAGACCAAAGCCTCGAAGCGGGGGAAGAAATCTTCACCAGAGGGTCCTGCGGCGGGAGATGCCCCGGCCGCACTATTTCCCCAAGGAGGTCAGCCCTCCAGCGAGCCGTAAGTAAAGGGAGCGTTTTTTATTTTAAAAGAGAGACATCCCCGTTTTATTTCTGAAGGTAACCGAAATTTACCTTGTAGTTCGGATCTCAGCCCTTCACAGCAGAGCTCATCTTCAGGGGATCTTCATCCGGAGATGATGGAGAGCGAAACGCCTCCGCCTGCCGTACCGTTATGCGAGGTGCACGACACTGAGGTGTTTTCACGGAGGGCTTCTCCGAATCCGGCGGGGCCAGAAGGCAGCCGTATGTCCCCTCAAAGTCCTCCATATCCGGCCTTCGAAAAAGGCCACCGGACGAGTCCGGCACCAACGGGTGTACGGTCGGAGGAGCTGAAGGATCTGCTCGGGCGATCGTCTATCTCAGAAGATCACCGTATGTTAATGGGTACGGTGATTGAAAAGATTTCATCCGCTGAGAGCGGATTGCATGACGCCGTCGTAAGTTTACTGACGGGTTTTGAGGTACGCAAAATGATGTACCTTCTGACAATTTTGCATATAAATGCGCCAGATAGATAGTAGCCCCGAGACTTGGTGCGTATCAAAATGACGGCGCGCCGAGTATCGTAACCCTGTGTATAATATGCACTCTTCCTATGTAGGTGGCGGCGTCCGTGGCTAGCTGGGCTGATGAATTTGCCGAATCAAGCGGCAATTTGACGTGGCGGATGCGACATCACGCTTGTTAACAAGCGGCTTGACGAGTCACAAGGTATGCAATCGCCCATGACACCGGTAAGGGAGCTTTACGCCCATGCCTTACAACATGTATGCTTAATGCGATGGTGCCGCTGCTATGGAGAGCCTTTCGCGGAGCTCGCCGAGCCAAGGAGCAAGCCAAAAAGTGATGCGATGTTTTAAAGGCGTCAAGAGCTAAAAGTCGAACAGGCTGCTCATCGCCGGGTTAAGAAATAAATGGCCGAGATGGCCGTGAAATTGAAGAATGTCATTACTCATTGCGAGCTTCTTGAAAAGAAGATCGAGCTAAACAAGAGGACTGAAAAGGCCGCCACCGAGGCTAAGGACACTCGCCTCGCAATGAGAGCTATGAAGGAGGAGCTACGCCAAAGCCGAGATATCGCGCTGGAAAGCCCTTTCGCTGCGGAGGAAATTCACGGATCCTAAGTATGCTCAATTGGACCGGCTGTGGGGTGCGAAGGATGCTTATCTGGACTTGGCGGCTAGTGCCGCAGACGCGATCGAACACTTCCGAGGTCAAAAGGATCACGGAATGGAAGAGCTTTTTTGGTCGCAGTTCCATAGTCTAGAGTGTCCGCTTTCATTAACCGATCGTTTGGTCGAATGGGCTGAGCTGAATAGGTTGTCTGGACTTGCCATGAAGGTTGTCGTGACTCATTTGTGGCCGAAAAGGCCCGAGCCGAAGAGTTATTTTGGCTTGGTGCAATAGCCTTGGTGCGTGCCGCATATTGATGCAATGAAGCGGTCAAGATGCATAGAGGGTGCGCGGATGGCTTTTGCCCGTGTCAAGACATATCGGGCGGAGATGAAGGCCACCAACGTTGCATCCCAAGATTCGGATGTAAGTTTAGTACCGCCGAGCACTATTTTGAGGAAGTCTCCGCAGGCGCTGCTTAATAGAGACGCAGTTTCAAGGATATTATGTTTAAATGACATGTATGATATGTGAAAACAATGTTTCAATATAATATAAGAGCTTTTATACTTGTGCGCTCAAGTATTAAAACACCTCCCGCGCGGCCGCTGATGTATATGTGTATATAACTCCGAAAGATGGCAGTCTTCGGCTTCAGCCCCACGCATATAGTGCGGGGTGTTTGCAAAAGGCGATTTTCACACTTAATCCAACGCCTTGGTCCTGTAAAGGAGGTGGCAGCGAGCAAACTAGGCAACCGGACTATAATGCTTTATCACTTTCACTTAGCCATAGGAGTTCGATGGTGGGCTACTATATAGCCCCTAGGGGCATCGCGCCTCCCCACCGGGCGCCAGATGTGCCCGACCGAAACAGTCCTTCGTTAATGCGGGGAATTCTAAACATTCGGTGGGTCATTGAGTGGTTGACCAGCCTCATGCTATATCATGACAACAGTTTTAGCTTTCTCCATCGAGGTGCTCAACCCAGCTCAACCGGGCACAATCGCAGTGAGTTCTCCCAATGCTACCTTAGCCGATATAACGGAACGAAGGTACCAAAACATGGGAGCCAGGCAAACCCAACATTTGACCAAAGACATGATTCGAGCTGATGCATATAAGGCCTAACTCGAGACGCCAACACCCCTAAGGTATTCGGTCTTTATGAAAACGCAGAATAATGCCCTAAGCCCCGTGTCCGTGCACGCAAAAAAATTCTGGTGCGGCCGATGCCAAAACGCCAGCCTCCTCCTTGGTTATAGCAAGAAACCGGGGATGTGTATCAACAAGAGACAGTAAAAAGGTTTACGCAGGGTCTTAATCAAAAGAATCCTTGCAACGGGTCCTTACTGCACGCTCGCTACCAGGTCTCCGCATGCAGCCGATCCTCGGACGGGTGTAGCACGGTGTTCATCTGTAAAAGAGAAGAACTTAGTTGAAAAGAAAAAAGATCGTATAAAAATGTACTTTATATTAAATAAACAGAGTACGGTTCAAAAGTGAATACGATTGAGATTTATTGTCTCTGTTGTACATATGCAGCCCTTGTACGGGGTATGCCGCTAGTAGGCCTTTATATGTTTACGCCGACTCGCTCTAGCCATGTCCGGGTTCAATGACCTATTCAGTGCTTTGATTAGCGGAGCCGGATTAGTGTGGGCTGTCAAGGCAGTCTCACGCTTCTTCCGCGTTTCGAGTAACACTTGATACCCTTTTAATGAGATGATGCCGCGTGGACCGCATTTTAAGTGTAAGAGATGCATAATGCGTATTGTGTTAAAGCGAGTGAAAGCTTCACGCCCTAGTAGTGCTAGATAGCTACTTAATGGGGCGATGTGCAAGGTTAATTTTCAAGGCGGAAGTTGTCGGATGACCCAACACAACTTCTAGCAGTAGGGAGCCCGCATAATGGGCATATAGGTCCTGCATTACCCCTTTGAAGGAGGTGTTGCTATGGCAAATTTTGGTTGGGTCTATCCCCATTATGCGGATTGTGTCCTGATATAGCAGGTTTAGATCGCTGCCTCCGTCCATTAGGACTTGTGTAAATTGGAGTCCGTCGATTATAGGATCTAATATCAAGGCAGTCCATCCTGCATTCCGGATACTTCCGGAATAGTCCTGATGATCGAAAGTGATTGGTTTTGACAACCATCGTTGGGACTCGCTGATAGACCGTGTGCGGCGTGTTTCTATGGGCGTCATTTTTTTTTCCCTTTGTCACTTGAAGTGAGTTCACTGTTTTGACTTTTTGTGGGAAATTCTTTGTTTTCCTGCTCGCTTATGGGGTTCGCTATCGCCCTCTCTTGGTGTGTCGAGCCCTTGTGTTCGCATTGAGTTTGCCGGACTACTTGAAGACCCAAAATCTCTCGTGGGTATGGTTTGCGTGCTTCCCGGAGTACTGTGGATTTGGCATATTTTGTCCAAGATTTTGTTTAGGTTGATAGCTCGTCTGTTGTCCTTGAGGGGTAGTTTTGAATGATTCTGCCGAGCTTCGAATCCGCATCGACCGTCGTGGTTTTGGGCTGTTTCTTTGTCCGGCTACCTGGTCCTTGCTGGCCGTGGTTTTCCATTTCCATCCCCGACTTCGGATGTAATTCGGTCGCTGGTAATCGCATCTTGCCAGCCAACTATCCTCTCCGCCGCAAAGCCGGTCATGAGGCTTGTTAATGCAGCCATGGTTCTCGGCTTCTCGGCCGAGGTGTCCGGCGAGCCATTCGCCCTGACGTTGTGTTTGAAAGCTGCTAATGCTTCGCGTCCGGACACCGACTATTTGGTTCTTTTGGTAAGGAACCTGTTCCAAATTTATGGCTGACTCTCCGGTTGTTGAATTATGTGACTTAAATCGCTCCAGATCCGGAGGACGGACATAAGTCCCTTGAAAATTTGTCTAAAAGCATCCTCGAGCTCTTCCCAACTTCCAATGGTATTTTCGTGGAGGCTTTTGAGCCAATGCCGGGCTGGCCCTTTGAGCTTGAGGGGTAAGTATTTTATGGCGTGAGATCATCTCCTCTAGCCATGTGTATGTGGAGAATGTAATCCTCAATCCGCACTGTGGTCCGTTGTTCCGTCAGATGCCTCCATGTTTACGGGTTTGAATCCCGCACCGAATTATGATCCAAAGACCTCATCGGTGAAACATGGGTGTGCGGCACCCCATATTGGGTGTGCCGTGATGTTCAGATATCCGCGGTTGCATTGCTTGAAGAGCTTGCATATTCGCCCATAGATGGACCTAATCGCCATCCTTTGATGCGAATCTTATGTGGATCGCGCATCGCTTGTGTGCGGCGCCGCTTGCCGCCCATGTTTGCTATGTGGTCGCTTATCCGATCGGGCGGCTCTTTGTTCTTTGATTGCGGGTTTCACGGCCTCCTCATCGAATCGGGTAATTTGCGCTTCGGTAGTTTCTTGTTTGGCGGTCGTCGCCGATTTCTGCGGTGTTGAGTACTTTGCTCCATCTGATTCTGAGTGCATCTTCCGCTGTTTTGAGCTTCCACTTGCTTTTTCAGGCTACGCCAAAGGCATGGCAAGCCTTTGTGGAGGTTCTTCGCCTCCAACAATTTGTCCGGCGTGAGATCGTCCGGATCGTTATCTTGGCCGGGACGGGTTGTTTATCCCAGCTTGTCCTGTTTGGACGGTTGCTCGATAGCATGTTCGCTGCCCACCGGTTCACCCCGCTCTATGGCTGGGTCTGTGTGGTTGCCGCCTTTGTCGAGGCGGGACTTGGTGCGCGCTTACGCTGCCGCTTTTGACTGCCGAGGGATTTATCCTTCAGAGTGTCCCGCTGTTCCTCGTCGTCACTTCCTTTAGGTGTATCCACCATGTATACATCGTGGGATGAGGTGGTTGTCCAAAGATCCTCGTAGGTGCTGGTTCATGGTTGTCTCCTACATCGCCGCCCATACCGCCGATGTCTTCGAGTCAAATCAAGCACATCGCTTAAGCTGACGCTGGCTACAAAGTGGGCGTGGGGGCGCGAATTTCTTCGTCCGTCTGCAGATCTCAACCTTTCTCGACCGTAGTCCGCCAGGCTCTCTTGATAAAGAGAGAGACTTTAGTGAATTGTGATGTCGCCAAAGGGCGAGTCCCGAAGATGTCCACAGCAGTGAACTCCATAACCGCGCCTCAATTGATTCGATTACGGGGCGCTGGAGGGTTCGAGTCCGGAGAGGAGTCCGCACCTTGGAGTCACGGCTTCGCAGCGACAGGATGGAGTTCGCCTCAATCGCCGTGGAGATCGAGCCCCGAGGCAATGTCCAGCCACTCGCCCTCGATCGGCGGAGTCGGCCCGAAGCTAAGGGTCGGAGCGGACGCTGCGCGGCTCTGTGGTACCGTCCCGCGGCAGAGCTAGATCGTGCCCATCAAACAAAGGCGGCGCTGCTATTGTGGCTCAACCCGTCAAGATCAAGTCTCCGCGATGTCGGGCCGTAGTTCAAACTCCCAAATCTGACCTCGATGGCTGGGGCGAAGCTGATCCGCCCAGATGGCCAAGTAAATTGGCCCAGCGCAAAGCCGCCGAACACGAAGATCTGTCCGGGAGAAAAATCTCACCCTGACCGCTGGCTGTTGTTGATGATCAAGGAGCCATCGGGCCTAAAGATGATGACACAGGAACTCTCAATGAAAGCACCAATGTCGGTGTCAAACCGCGGATCTAGGGTAGGGGTCCTAATCTGTGCTCTAGGCGGATGGTAACAGGAGACAAGGGACACGATGCTTTTACCCAGGTTCGGGCCCTCTCGATGGAGGTAAAACCCAATCCTGATTGATTAATATTGATGATATGGGTAGTACAAGAGTGGATCTACCACGAGATCAGAGAGGCTAAACCCTAAAAGCTAGCCTATAGTATGATTGTTGTTCGTTCTACGGACTAATACCCTCTGGTTTGTATAGACACCGGATAGGGTCAGGGTTACATAGAGTCGGTTACAATGGTAGGAGATCTACATATCCGTATCGCCAAGCTTGCCTTCCACGCCAAGGAAAATCCCCTCCGGACACGGGACGAAGTCTTCAATCTTGTATCTTCATAGTCCAGGAGTCCGGCCAACGGTGATAGTTCAGCTATCCGGACACCCCCTAATCCAGGACTCCCTCACCCCCTAATCCAGGACTCCCTCAGAGGGTAGTGTACCACACGTGAAGGACAGGAAGTGCGACCAGGACGCATGGGCGTGGATCGTTAGTTCATCGAAAGTAGTACTAGTTTTCTTCACTGTACATTAAATAAAGAGTTTCGTTTCATACTTACACAATTTAAAATGATTGTTATGGAGAGAATAAGAAACCACTCCACTATATATTAGTCGATACACACACCAGAGTACTATATGGACGCAGCTTCATTGACTTAGTGCACCCGCCTTTGGGTTTATGACAGTGGGCTCAAAATGTTGTTGGCTCACCCGCCATACAGCCAACAAGCAGATGGAGGAAGGCACCGAGCTCAGTCCGCATTACATTAGTATATATAAGCTGGAGCCTCAGCTTGTTCGCTAGGGTTTGCACTTCCACACGCCGCAATACATATATGTTACACACTGGAGGCTCAGCGCTCATTTGCTAGGGTTTGCTATATTCACAGCTCTCACCCTCTTCACCAGATCTAAACAAGACTGTGGTTGGCTCTTGTCTCTCTCTCCCCTCATAGCTGGTGAAGGAGGCGTCTGATCTCGCCAAGCACCGGAAGGGGAGGAGGTGCAGCAGAACTCTACGCTTTCCAAGCGAGGGAGGAAATCCACGCCGGGCTGCTGTTGTTCTTTTCACCCAGCACTCAGTAAGGGAGGGCCACCACCCCTTCTTCTCGGGCCGCACATAGTGTGGGCAGATCTGGCCTCCCGCCGCACGCCTTGCCACATCCCGACGACCCTAAGGTATAAGTTTTTGAAACCGCTGCTGTTTCTAGCTGCATGTGGATCTTTTTCGATCTGTAGTCGAATCTAGGTCTTGGTTCAAAGAGGAAAGAAAGGTGCGTGGGGTGGAGCATGAATCTAGGACGTGGTTCAATGAGGAAAGGAGGAGGAAAAGTAGTATAGACTCGCTATCCACCGCTTTGTTGGTCGAAAAGGGAAAAAGGGGTAACCCAAA
The DNA here is from genome assembly GCA_021605205.1 of Aegilops longissima. Lineage (NCBI taxonomy): Eukaryota > Viridiplantae > Streptophyta > Magnoliopsida > Poales > Poaceae > Aegilops > Aegilops longissima. Next base: position 605,382,564 of record CM038681.1, read on the forward strand.
GACACACATCTGTAAGGAACCGATCTCTTTGTTGAAAAGGGAAAGAAATCGGGGGGTCGGTAGTTGTGCAAGACTAGATTTGCTGCCTCACATAGGAAAAAAGTTCAAAGAGAACAAATATGGGACCAACACGTATATGCTGCTTATTACATACTCGTGATCACCCATTTATACGTGGGATTTACATGGTGCTAGTATGTCCCATACAGCTATTTTGTTGTTGTTAATCTAAGAATGCCGACGGAAAATTGAAGTAATGCCACAGTTCAAAGTAAATTACATTTTTAACGAATGTTGTTTCAAGAGAGTGTCTTATTATGAATCAATGCAACCGCTTTAGAAATGCTACTATCCTACTTTTGTTTTCCATCCAAGATAAGTTAGATGCTTCTTTTGTCACCGCTTGTTTATCCTCCTTTATCGGCAAGTAATTGTTTTTTTTGCCTCTCGTTAAATAGGGTATCGATTCAACTTGTTGCTATTGCAACCTTTTGCTTCGCTATCAAACACTTATGTTTTAAGAGTGTTTTGTGCGTTCAACTTGAATGTCACAATCGTGACTTTGCTTAATTTTGGTGGAACTACAAAAAGGATATCGAGATTTGTTTCAGGTTTCCCGCTGAAGTTGTTTCAAATCTTGGTCTCAACCACATGATATCTATTCAACTTGTTGCTATTATGACATTTTGCTTTTCGCCACGCTTAAACACTTTGCTTGATTTCAAAGGTAACCGCACAAAAGGAGATTGGATTTCCTATTCGTGTTAGCAGATTCAGATTTTATCCTCGGTGTTCTCATGAAAGGTCAAGACTGCCTTCATCCACATGATTGTGCAAGGTGCTTTGAGATGTTGTGCTACCTATATTGGTACTGTTTTAAATAAATGTTGAATTGAAGCTATTGTATTGCTGTCTTTTCCCATTAAGTAGTGAACAAAATGGGACCAACCTGCATATGATGCTTGTTGCTTTGTTACAACAAACTCTGCATCACCCCTTTATAAGTAGATGGAAACACATATTGTTGTTGCGCCCACTCTCCCTCGAACTGTTTATGCTTTTCGTTAATCTTATGCCACCGGTAAAATTAAGCAATGCCACTCTCGTAATTAATTAACTACTGAATCTTAGTTCAAAACTGCAACACTTGTTAGGAATGGTACTATCCTCGCTTTGTAGTTCTTTCTACATGTTTAACCAAGGTATTGTTAAGATAATGTCTCTTTAAAATGAATCGTTGCATTGTTTTAGGAATGGTACTTTTCTCGCTTTGTCGTTTTTTATACATGTTGAAACAAGGCATTGTTAAGATAATGTCTCACCAATATGAATGAATCACACCGATGGAGAATTGCTATTCTCCTGCTTTGTTTCCCATTAAGACAAGTCATCAACCGTTATTTCTCAAGAATTGTTTCCTTATACCTATTGTTGCTTACAGGATATCAAAATTAAAGCTCGGTTTTATTCCGACTTCGATTTTAGTTGAACTGCACAAAAGGAGCCAATGTGTCCAAGGCAAACGCAAGCATCGGGTCCAATGGTCATTCCACTTTGCGAAAGAAGCAGTCATCGTTGCGTACATTACGTATGAATGACCGAGAAGCTTTACAGAGTATTATTAGACACCGTGACATGACTAGTCCGCAGAGACCATTGGCAATTTAACAACAGTGGAGTGCCCCGGCAAAAGTGCCCAAACAAGTACAAGAAGCTACGAGTGACACGATCATAGGCATTACTTTTTTTGAATGGGAAAAGCTTGTCAAAGTTTAATCATTGATGTTAGCAAGAAGACGTTAGTTTAATATATTGGAATTGGAAAACCTTGTCAAAATTTGCTCATTGATGGTTGCCAGAGGACATGCGTTTGATATTTTTGAGTGGGACGCCCATGCTGTGAGCAACGTCGAGTGTTTTTTCCTATTCATGTGTTCAGTTTAGAAGTAAATAGTAACTCTACTGAGATATTCCTGTGTTAAGAGTTTGTTCTGAATATTGTCTATGTAATGCCAGGCCTTGTGTTTGATTGCAAAGTTGAGCTTGGAATGTTGTGGCATGCGGCATCACGAGCTGTTCACCGTGCCTCCTGAGAATAATGCTTCGTATTGTTTTGCATGTCAATCTAATGCCAATGATTTTCTTGTTAAGAAGATCATCCTCTTCGTTGTTTCCGCATGATGAAGTTCATCGCTTGATGTTTCATTCATAGCCTATACGACATTTGTCCGTAGGTTAGACGTGAAACCATATGATCTTCCCACCAACTCATGATATTAAGCCGTGATTGATCGCCGCTTTCCAACCAAAACCGCTTGTAAAACTGATGCTTGTAAATTAAGGCAGATGGTCTCGGTGAAGGCGCTTTGGTTGGTCGATTTCGACTAGTAAAATATCGAAGTACTTCATACACGATAAAAATGCTGAACGACACCGGACGATTGCTAATCCAGCCGTTAGCTGTTGTTTCAGCCTTGCCCATGGATGGCATGATACGCACGCCGTGCATGTATCGCCCTGTAATGTCGCCCATATAGCAGTTGCTTGTAAAATATACACCGTCTCTCAAATTACACGCCAGAACTCGCCGGTTTTACTTACGCACTTTCGGTCTTCCGATGACGAGTAAATTACGCTTGTATGTTAATACAGGTTTGAAATAAACCAGAGCTCCCAAGCGTGGCCTTACCGCTTCATGTCGCCTCGCCAAGGTGCTCATAGGTGTCCGGCGATCCCGGCTTCCTCAATGAGCAGCGGCATTGTATCGCATCCGAGGGCTCCTCAGCGAGGCCCTCTCCTTGTCCTTCGAAGGTTGCGCCGCTGTGGCGCCGAGCATTGTTAACATGGTCAACAAACATGAGGATTCAGGAGATGACTTTATTTTGACTGGATGACACTAGGGACCCACTAGGGCCATAGCCGTACGTACGCAAGTGCCTCCTTATTATGTACAACTATATATTTTTTTGCTTTCTCCTGGTTTCCTGACATCACGGTCCCACACCATTGTCAACCTATGTAGTCAATATAAACGAGAGAATTGCACAAGGTGCGGCCGACAGCTGGGACCAAGCAGCTCGAGTAGTATTTGTGTTTTTGAGGCGTGAGCACTGCAGAGTTTTTCTTGGCGATGATTTCGATGTTGTTCAGAGGAGAGCAGGGTATTAATCAAGGGCTGTGGGTCTGCCTAGCCCACGCCAGATATCCAGCCCAGATACTACTTTTTTCAAGATGAAAATGGCTAGCCCAGCTATACGCCTTTTTGAGGAATACCTGTGCAAGGTCAACTTGTTATTCTCCTCACTGGCTGCAAATCTTTCCTAGGAGGGATGCATTAGGCTTAACAGAAAATGAGCTTTAAAATAATAAATGAGATGTAATTATAAAAACTGGGCAAGAATTATAAAAAATGCACCAAACACGAAATTAGTTTATAAAATATTATTTATGGATTTTGAAAATCTTAAATTTTCATTGTTGCGCCAAGAATGTTTCGTTGATTTTACGTAATACAAATTTATATTTAATCTGACTAGAAATTTCGGGATAAAAATATTTCGGATCCCATCAAAATGTGGGAAATTTTATTGAATTCTGTCTTCAACGGTTGGTTGAAATTATTAACCGTTGTCCTAGCTAGAAAATGGGTTGTACTTTTAAAAAACTATAAATGGGCTGTTGTAAATTCCATTAGAATTCAAAAATGGGTTGTACATTCTTACAAAACGCAAATGGGCTATAAGTTCTCTGCCACACACTTGTGGGCCTACTAAGTGACGCTGTCCTCTAAAAAAATAAGTTGACGCCAGTATGCAAGGCTTTGTCAACTTATTATAGTCAACACACGGTTCTAGTAAAGTCGTTGGATGTCTATCCAACGGATGTCGTGCTTCTTCTTCAATCTCGATATTCTTAGCTTCGCCGCCAAAAAATGATTCCTCCCCGACATCCGGGCGCACTGCTTCGAGGCTGACTCAGGCCTACTAAGTTGGAGCGCATCAAGGGCTTTGTCAACTTAGTCAATATAAATGATTCTAGCTTCAAGGACTGTGACGATATCCATCCAACGGTCAGAAGTGCTTCTTCAACCTCTCGGTCTTCTTGGTCCAAATTACCAAAGTAGAGGCTTGGTCAGGTTGCCTCGCTTCCTGCCTCACATGGTCGGGTCAGGCTGCCATGCGTGAGGCCTCACCGCCCCCATACTACTCCCCACCGCCAGCTGTGCCATCCCTCCACTCACCCACACCCCTCGTTATTCTCAAGCGACGGCAGCCTCACACCGCAGCCAACCAGTGAACCTCAGATTCTCTCCGCCGCTGGCTTCCACTGCCAAGCGTTTTCCCTGCTCGCCGCCCCTTCCTAGGGCGCCGCCGGCCCACTGCCCTCGTGTTTCGGGCGCCGCGTGGTCAACGCACTGCCTTCCATCGGAAGAGTATCAGACGTGGGAGAGGCTGACACCTGGGTCCACGACGCCGCAAGGAAGTGCCTCCTTATTTCAAGAAAAATAATTATTCCTCCACTCGACAGCAGGGACTGATACGCCCATTTTGCATCATGCTTTTATATCGATATTTATCGATTATGGGCTGTTATTTCACGTTATGTCACAATACTTATGGCTATTCTCCTATTTTACAAGGTTTACATGAAGAGGAGAATGCCGTCACCGAATTCGTGGCCGAAAAGGAGCAAATATTGAAGGCCTATTCTCAAGCAACTCCAAAAGTCCTGAAACTCCACGGAATATCTTAAAATAAATAAAGAAAATCGTCGCTAAAGATGAAGGCCAGGGGCCACACCGCCACAAGGGTGGGCGCCCCCTCGGGCGCCTCTACCTCGTGGCCCCCGTGGCTCTCCGACGCCCATCTTCTCCTATATGAAGTCTTTGATGAGAAAAAATCAGTAGCAACCTTTCGACGGACTCCGCCACAAGGCGGAACCTTGGCGAACCAATCTAGGGCTCCGCAGAGCTGTTCTCGCTGGGACACTTTCTCCCGGAGGGGGAAATCATCGCCATCATCATCACCAACGCCTCCTCTCATCGGGAGAGGGCAATCTCCATCAACATCTTCACCAGCACCATCTCATCTCCAAACCCTAGTTCATCTCTTGTATCCAATTATTGTCTCCAAGTCCGGATTGGTGCTAGTAGGTTGCTAGTAGTGTTGATTACTCCTTGTAGTTGATGCTAGTTGGTTTATTTGGTGGAAGATCATATGTTCAGATCCTTTATGCATATTATTACCCTCTGATTATGAACATGAATATGCTTTTGAGTAGTTACGCTTGTTCCCGAGGACAAGGGAGAAGTCTTGCTATTAGTAGTCATGTGAATTTGGTATTCGCTCGATATTTTGATAAGATGTATGTTGTTCAACCTCTAGTGGTGTTATGTGAACGTCGACTACATAACACTTCACCATTATTTGGGCCTAGAGGAAGGCATTGGGAAGTAATAAGTAGATGATGGGTTGCTAGAGTGATGTGCTTAAACCCTAGTTTATGCGCTGTTTCGTAAGGGGCTGATTTGGATCCATATGTTTCATGCTATGGTTAGGTTTACCTTAATACTTTTGTTGTAGTTGTGGATGCTTGCAATAGAGGTTAATCATAAGTGGATGCTTGTTCAAGTAAGAACAGCACCCAAGCACCGTCCACCCACATATCAAATTATCAAAGTACCGAACGCGAATCATATGAACGTGATGAAAACTAGCTTGACGATATTCCCATGTGTCCCTGGAGCGCTTTTCCTATTATAAGAGTTTGTTCCGCTTGTCCTTTGCTACAAAAAGGATTGGGCCACCTTGCTGCACTTTATTTACTTTTGTTACTTGTTGCTCGTTACAATTTATCTTATCACAAAACTATCTGTTACCACTTATTTCAAGATTTGCAGAGAATACCTTGCTGAAAACCGCTTATCATTTCCTTCTACTCCTCGTTGGGTTCGACACTCTTACTTATCGAAAGGACTACGATAGATCCCTATACTTGTGGGTCATCAAGACTTTTTCTGGCGCCGCTGCCGGGAGTGTAGCGCTTTGGTAGGTGGAATTTGGTAAGGAAAATTTATATAGTGTGCTGAAATTTTCTGCACTTGTTACTATGGAAAGTAATTGTTCCGAGGGGCTTGTTCGGGTATCTTCACCTCGCCCAAGAGAGCAAAGAGTTGCTCCTCAACCTACTCAACCCACTGAACCTATTGAAAATGAAACTCCTTTTGAATTTCCTTCGGTATGATGGAAAACTGCTAGCTAATCCTTTTAGAGATGGAACAAAGCATCCCGATGAGCACTTAATATATGTGGATGAAATTTGTGGATTATTTAAGCTTGCAGTGTACCCGATGATGTTGTTAAGAAGAAGGCTTTTCCTTTATCTTTGAAGGAAGACGATTGACATGGTATAGGCTATGTGATACGAGATCATGGAACTATAAAAGATTGAAATTGGAATTTCATCAAAAGTATTACCCTATGCATCTTGTTCATCGTGATCGCAATTATATATATAATTTTGGCCTCGCTAAGGAGAAAGCATCGCCAAGCTTGGGGAGGCTTAAATCAATGTTATATTCATGCCCCAATCATGAGCTTCCAAGAGAAATAATTATTCAAATTTTTATGCTCGGCTTTCGATAACAATCGCATCCATGCTTGATACTTTTGTGCTGGCTTTTATGATGAAGACTATTGAATTCAAATGGAATTTATTGGATAGAATTAAACGCAACTCTGAAGATTGGGACCTCGATGAAGGTAAGGAGTCGTATGACACCTAAGTTTGATTGTGTTAAATCTTTATGGATACCGATATTTTCCGTAAGTTTAGCACTAAATATGGACTTGACTCGAGATAGTAGCTTCTTTCCGTGAATCTTTTGCTACTTATGTTGATCTCCCAAGGAGAAGTGGTTTAAATATCATCCTCCCATAGAAGTAAAAGTAGCTGCACCTATTAAAGTTGAAGAAAAGACTATCACTTATAATGATCCTATTGTTCCTACCTCTTATGTTGAGAAACCACCTTTCTCGTTAGAGTAAAGGATCATGCTAAAGCTTCAACTGTTGTTCGAAAAGCAATATTAGAACTTATACACCTCCTGAGCAAGTCAAAGTAGAACCTAATATTGCTATTGTTAAAGATCTCTTGTCCGATAATATTGATGGGCATGTTATTCAATTCTCTCGGTGAAACTGCTAGAATTGCTAAACCTTGTGATAGAGATAAACATAGACCTGTGGTAGGCGTGTCTCGTTATTTCTGTTAAAATAGGAGATCATTGTTATCATGGCTTATGTGATATGGGTGCTAGTGCTAGTGTAATACCCATTGACTTATATAAAGAAATTATGCATGATATTGCACCCGCTGAGTTAGAAGATATTGATGTTACAATTAAACTTGCCAATAGAGATACTATATCTGCAATGGGAATTGTTAGAGATGTTGAAGTCTTGTGGGAAAACCAAATATCCCGCTGATTTTCTTGTTCTTGGTTCTCCACAAGATAGCTTTTGTCCCATTATATTTGGTAGACCCTTCTTGAATACTGTTAATGCTAAGATAGATCTGCAAAAGAATGTTGTTACTATTGGCTTGGATGATATGGTTCATGAGTTTAATTTCTAAATTTAGTAAACAACATCGTGAAGAAGAATTGCCTAGTAAGGATGAAATTATTGGTCTTGCTTCTATTGTCAGCATCTCCTAGTGATCCTTTAGAACACTATTTGCTAGACCATGAAAATGATATGTTCATGAATGAAAGAAGGAAATAGATGAAGTATTCTTTAAACAGAACCTATTCTCGCAACATAATTTGCCTGTTGAAACTTAGGGATCCTCCTCCACCCAAGGGTGATCCCGTGTTTGAGCTTAAACCGCTGCTCGATAATCTTAAATATGCTTATCTTGATGAAAAGAAAATATATCCTGTTATTATTAGTGCTAACCTTTCAGAGCATGAAGAAGAAAGATTATTGAAAACTCAAGAAGCACCGTGTCGCTATTGGATATACTCTTGATGATCTTAAGGGCATTAGTCCCACTCTATGTCAGCATAAAATAAATTTGGAAGCGGATGCCAAACCAGTTCGTGATCCTCAACGACGTTTGAATCCTAAAATGAAAGAAGTGGTAAGAAAGGAAATACTCAAGCTTCGGAGGCAGTATAATTTATCCTGCTGTCGATAGTCAGGGGTAAGTCTTGTCCATTGTGTCCCTAAGAAGGGAGGTATTATCGTTGTCCCTAATGATAAAGATGAATTGATTCCGCAAAGAATTATCACAGGTTATAGGATGGTAATTGATTTCGCAAATTAAATAAAGCTACTAAGAAAGATCATTACCCTTACCTTTTATTGATCAAATGCTAGAAAGATTATGCAAACATACACATTATTGCTTTCTAGATGGTTATTCTGGTTTCTCTCAAATACCGTGTCGGCTAAAGATCAATCAAAGACTACTTTTACATGCCCTTTTGGTACTTTTGCTTATAGACGATGCCTTTTGGTTTATGTAATGCACCTGCTACCTTTCAAAGATGCATGATGGCTATATTCTCGACTTTTGTGAAAAGATTTGTGAGGTTTTCATGGACGACTTTTCCGCCTATGGTTCTTCTTTGATGATTGCTTGAGCAATCTTGATCGAGTTTTGCAGAGATGTGAAGAAACTAATCTTGTCTTGAATTGGGAAAAGTGCCACTTTATGGTTAATGAAGGTATTGTCTTGGGGCACAAAGTTTGAAAGAGGTATTGAAGTTGATAAAGCCAAGGTTGATGCTATTGAAAAGATGCCATGTCCCAAGGACATCAAAGGTATAAGAAGTTTCCTTGGTCACGCCGGATTTTATAGGAGGTTCATTAAGGACTTCTCAAAAATTCTCGCCTCTCGACTAATTTATTACAAAAAGATGTACCATTTGTCTTTGATGATGATTGTGTAGAAGCATTTGAAATACTTAAGAAAGCATTAGTCTCTCACTTGTTGTTCAGCCACCGATTGAATTTACCCTTTGAAATTATGTGTGATGCTAGTGATTATGCTATAGGTGCTGTTCTAGGGCAAAGAGTTGATAAGAAATTAAATGTTATCCATTATGCTAGTAAGACTCTAGACAATGCTCAAAGAAATTATGCTACTACCGAAAAGGAACTTTTAGCAGTTGTGTTTGCTTGTGATAAATTCAGACCCTATATTGTTGATTCTAAAGTAACTATTCACACCGATCATGCTGCTATTAA